>JAJOOO010011395.1:0-18587 GCA_029582685.1 Solanum piurae
CATCCTCAAACGAGTGGCCAAGTGGAGGTTTCAAATAGAGAGGTGAAGCAAATTTTGCAGAAAATGGTAAATGCGCAAAGGAAAGATTGGTCTGAGAAATTAGATGATGCAGTGTGGGCATATAGGACGGCGTACAAGACACCAATAGGGACTTCTCCCTATCATATAATATTTGGTAAAACATGTCATCTTCCGGCAGAATTAGAACATCAAGCTTATTGGGCAATCAATAGGTTGAATTTGGACCCCGAGCTAGCCGGTAAAAAGAAAATGAATCAGTTGCATGAACTTGAGGATTTTAGGCTCCATGCGTATGAGAATGCCAAGCTTTACAAGGAAAAGACGAAGAGGTGGCATGACAAACAAATAATTGCTCGAACTTTCACCCCCGGAGAAAAGGTATTACTCTTTAACTCTAGATTGAGGTTATTCCACGGAAAACTAAGGTCTAAATGGAGTGGTCCTTTCAAAGTGGTAAGAATGACACAACATGGGGCTGTTGAACTTAAAGGTGAGACTGGCCCTACGTTCTTGGTAAATGGGCAAAGGGTGAAACACTACTTTGGTGAGGATTCGGATCGTGATCGGGAGGCTCTTGAACTAAATGATGAATGATCCAAGTTGTGTCGTGCCGCGATGTTAAATCAAGCGCCACATGGGGGGCAACCCATGAACAATATGTAATAGATAGGTAGTTCGTGATTTGAAATTTTGATTTTTATTGTTTTAGCATAGTTTAAATTCATAGAATCTAGGAAGTTATTTTAGTTCTTAGTTTTAGTTAAATAGGATTTTGTTTTTCATTATTTGTAACTTAGTGTGTAATAGTGAAAAATAATAATTAAATCACTGAAGCCTAGCGCACTGGCTGGCGCGCCGCGCCTGGCTTGGACATTTAGGGACGTTGATGGGGTGCTACGCTGGCGCGTCGCCCCTCCATCGCGCCATTGCCCAGTTTTTTTTAAAATCAGGTTTTGACCGGATTCAAACCCGACCCACTACCCTTAAAATCCCCAAATCCCAAATTCATCCCCCATTCTCCTAAATCCCAACCGACCCATCCTACATTCCCTCAACTTTTCTCTATTCTTCTTCCCTAACTCTTCTCCTTCCTCCATTAAAACTACCACCAAAACTTTTCTTCTTCCCCACCACCAACTATAAACTTTTCTACTTCCCCACCTCCCCACTTCTCTTTCACTTCTAATCCATCATTCCCACAATTTTTTCTTTTTCTCTCTTCTCCCCACTGCCCAACCTGACCCCCTCTAATTTTTCTAATTTATTCATTTACTCTAGTTTTCTTTTCTTAATAGGTTACAATGGCACCAAAAGCCAAGAATGTGGCGGGTTCGAAGCGAAGTAGGAAGGGTGAACTATCCGGGTCTAATAATCGGGAATCAGTTCGGAAATTTGGGAAAAAGGTGGTGGAGCGGTATGGTTGGGAATGGTTTGAGTGTCAGCGTAAACCAAAGTATATGGGCGACGAATATGTCCATGAGGTAAGGTTGCAGTCTTAATTTCCTGTTATTTATCGGACTGTGCTTGAGTTGGGGCTGAGATTTATATTTGATCATCCGGGAGATTGTAATTTGTCTTTAGTTCATGAGTTTTATGCAAATTGGCTCACTGAAACTAAGTATAAAAATGTTCCTACTAGAGTTAAGGATGTGAAGTTCAATGCTGCAATACTAAATGAATTTCTGGGGACCCCGAATTGTGATTCTGATGACTTTAATACATTGAAGGATAAACCTCCTTATACGGATATCCGACATACTTTATGTGGGGTAGAGTCCACAGCTAGGTGGGAGCGTAGAAAGGATACGTGGAGACATAATACCCTTCATTTTGCTAATTTCAATCAAGTTGCTAGGGTGTGGTTAAGGATAGTGTGTAGTGTGCTACTACCCGCGAAACATGTGACAGAGGTAACAAGGGATAGGGTGGTGCTGGTTTATATGCTAATGAAGGGGATGCCCATTAATGTAGGGGAGATCCTTAGACAAAATATGATAAAATTTCAAAATAATATGAGGTGGCGGTTTTGCTATGAGGGTTTGATCACCCGGTTTATGAGGGCCCGGGGTATTGAGGAAGAGGTTGTGGACCTGACCATTGATTTTCACCCAGATTTGACGGGTAAGCTAGTTGATGTGACGAGGACTAAGGCACTTGACACATCCCATGGACCGGTTTTGTCTACTCAAGAGAGGCAAGTCCGTGACGATAGTGTCATGGCTAGGATGTTTGGGATGGCAGAGTTGCAATTGGGGGTCAGTGGACGTTCGGTTACTGATGATGAGATGGAAACAATGGCAGAACACTATCTTTTGTCTGAGAGTGCAACGTTTTTATGCAAGACTGGTCCTGCCTTTTTGGAGCCTTTGGATGATGATGAGGCTATTGCTGATGAGGCTATGGATGATGAGGAGGTTGATGCTGATGAGGAGGAGGCGAATGGTTCGACGGTGGTGACGACGAGGCCTAGAGGCCCCAGGGAGTATTCCTAATAACCTTATACTTTGTTTTAATTGTGCACTGAGGACATTGCTTATCTTTAAAGTGTGGGGTGGGGTAATAATCTCTGTTGTGTATAGTTGTTTACTACTTTATTGAGTCTAGTTGTTAGTTTCTAGTTAAATTTTTTTTCTTTTGGGTTCCTCAAAGTTTGTTTTTGGTACTTTTACTGAGATTGTCCCTTTGAACCGAATAGGATGAGTTTATTGCTTTATTGAGTCTTAGAGTCGTCTTAGGAGTGATAGTTCCCAATGATGGATGGATGACGACCATCTTAAGGGAAAATTAGTCGCATAGAAGAGTAAGATTGAGAAACCAGCCTTGGTCTTTTGAAGCTATGTCCGAATAAGTTAGCCAAACGTCATGGGTAGCCATATTTGAAAAATGCAATTGATGGTTGACCTTGTAATTAACATGTGTTCTTAAGCTTGACTCGAAATAAAATGAAAAGGGGCTTAATTGTGTAGTAATACCATAATGCAACTTGTATGAGCATGTTAGTTGATATATCCTTATATGTGTCATAATGCCATGTGTGGTGAGAATTGATTGGTTCTTTCTTAACTTGATATCTAGAACTTGCCTTGTGTGTGTTGAATTAGTAGCTTGTATGACATAGGGAATGTGATTGAGGCGTTTCTTTGAAATAGCCAATTCTTAACTCTTATTGTATGCCTACCATTGAATTTATCCCTGGTGAGCCCCATTGAGCCTTTCGCCTTTCGCCTTGTTTATTGATAAACCACATGATAAGCCAAAACCCGTTGTTTGATACCAAGTCTTTTGATCCTATGAAAATCCTTAATGCACTATGTTAAGAAGAAGGGTTGGAAAATGTTGGTTGATATAGATAAGGGTGAATTGCTACATTTTGTGGAAAAGAAAATTCTATTTTAGCCCTGGTCCGTAGAGACAATGTGCACCTCGACTAAATTTGAGGGTGACTAATTTAGAATTATGCTCGAAACATTGGCCCTGATCCTATCAAGGAAAATGTGTACCTTACTCGGATGTTAAAATCTAGAGTTTGGATGGCTAGTGCAAAAGCAAGAAAGAAAAAAAAAATAAAAAATAAATAAATAAAAATAATAATAATATGAGGAAAAAGAAATAAAGGGCAAATATGGAGCAACAAAGGGGGTATATAGTCATGAAGTGTATACTAGTAGGAAGGAAAAGCTATGAAGGAGATTGTTGGCCAAAATAATAACATGTGCATTAGGGAGGTGTAGTCACTAAAATGATTCCCAAACATTCCATCCCTTACCTTAAGCCGACATTACAACCAAATGAAAGTCCTCTTGATTCCTTGAGAAGTATAATGCGAAAGTAAGAACACACTATGGGCAAGCTTATGGTATGTTGAGGAAAGTAAGAATTTCTTTTGTGAGAGTGAGTTGATTGTTTAAAAATATAGGCCTTGTTGAGTTTGAAATTGTTTGAGTGAAAGGCTTTACTAAACATAAACAAGTGAGGGCATTCATGGCATGTGTAGGATTATCTAATTGGTGTGTTTGTATGAGTTTGCATTAGCCCGAAAAAATAATAAAAGGGTCATTCTTTGAGCATGTGTTGTACTTGGTGTAAATGTTGTGAATTGTTGCATCCATTTTGAACTACAAGATCATGATTGAAAATGTTTAGTTGATTTTGAGGTGGGTTGATAAGTCCAAGGGTTGTGAAAAAGAGTTGAATGTCTAGAGATTGTTTGAGGACAAACAAAATTCTAAGTGTGGGGTGGTTCAAGGAAGAACACTGCTCAACTCAACAAAGGGACCTGATAGACTGAAGAAGAGTCTTTGTTGTATTTAGAGCTTTGTGTCTTATGTGCTTACATTGTAAATCTACTCCTAAGTTATAAAGGATAGTAGATCATTTGTTTCTGTGTAAAAGGTCTAAGTCAGTTAGAGTTAGCCGATTTATTGAGTAGTGTTGTATCTGCTCAGTCAAAGTCAAAGTCATTTAGGAGCTAGTTGATTTAGTGGGCGGTATGGTATCCTCTTAGCAAAGTCTAAGTTATCTAGGGGTGATAGCTTAGTGGGCAGTGTTGTATCTGCTTAGGCTCGTCTAAGTAATAGGAGATATTGCTTAGTGTGGAGATTAGTAGGTTAATCTCATTTTGTAAACTGATTTTTACTTTTGCTTGAGAAGACTAGTAAAAACAGTTTGGAAAATCTTGTGAGACAGGTCGTGGTTTTACTCCCTTGAGCAAGGAGGTTTCCACGTAAAAATTGTGTACCCGTTTTACATTGAGAAATTTATTTTTTGCACTTTTATTCTATCGGGGACCTGGTCTCGTGAACACGGGTAGACACATACATTCCAACAATTGGTATCAGAGCTTGGGGTCTCTATCTGGTTAACACCACGAGAGAGATTCCTGAATGAAATGACAACACCGGTGAGCGTGCAAATAAGTCAGTCTTCCACAAGACCTCTTCTTTTTAAGGGTCAGTTCTATACACACTGGAGAATTAGAATGAAAGACTATCTTATGGCTAAGGATATTGAAGTGTGGGACGTGATATGTGAAGGTCCTTATGTGCCAACCATGCAGGTTAAGGTTGGAGAGATAACAAGAGTGATTCCCAAAACTAGAAAACAATATAATGACTCTGACAAGCAACTAGTTTGGAAAAATCACAAAGCCAAGAAGCTACTTATGTGTGGCATTGGAATGAACAAATACGATCTGATCTCTTCGTGTGAATCAGCCAAAGAAATTTGGGATCTGCTGAGAACTACCTATGAGGGCACGGAAGAAACAAGGAAATCTAAGCTAGATTTCTTTACTGCTCAGTTCTAAAGTTTCACCATGAAAGAAAGTGAACCTGTTCATGAAATGCGCACAAGATTCTCCACCATTACAGATGAGCTCATGCTCCTTGAAGAACCAGTCCCCTTGTGCAGACAAGTCTCCAAGATTCTGGAAATTTCTCCCAGATCTTGGACAAATGGTTTGGCGACTGGCAATAAGACAAGGGAACCTGAAGAAATGACTTTGTGTGCACTGTTTAAGCATCTTCAAGCTCATGAGATGCATATAAAAGGGAAGGGTCTCATTTTCAAAAGTGAAGACATGAGGGCAGATCTGACTGGTTATATTGATCAGAAGGGAGATGCAAAAAGGGATAAATCACTTGCTTCTAAGGTGTCACAAAGTGAAATTTCTAAAATAGATGAGACCATGAAGAAAGAAAATTACAACAGTGTTACAAGCTCTAGTAACGTATGTTACAAGTGTGATCAACCAGGTCACTCCATTAGAGACTGCTCTATAAACAAAGTTGACCACGGAGAATATGTCAAGTCTGGAGAAAGTAAAGACAAAGAGGGGGACCTGGTCCGTGACAATCTAAGCAGAAGAGAAGATTTTTTTAGGCAGCGAAGAAGGATATGGTTGCATGGGAAAATTTCTCAAGTGACTCAGATGATGCTTTCATGGCTAAGTCAGATGAGGAAGATGTTGATGAAAGGTAACCCTATCATACTTCAAGCAAAACTTGAATACTTTTTCTACCAGTAAATTGAGAAAGCTAGATGTTGTACTACTTGATTTGATAAGTGAGCTAACAATTGAGAAGGATCTCGTGAACAATATCCTAGACATCTCTCAAGATGGAAAAAATTCTTTAGTTGCCCAAACATTGGATATTGAAAGTCAAATGGTTGTTCTAGAAGCTGAAAATCTAGAACTGGAGGAAAAGATAAAAAGGGCAGCTACTACAGTTTTTAAAAGAAAGAATGAGGACAACAACTTGCAGCTGGAGCTTGAAAATAAGTTGTACACTGCTGAAATGAAGATGAAATTGGCTTTAGAGAGAAATCGTGTGTTGGAGAGGGACCTGGTCCGTGTAAAAGAGGAACTTAAAAAATCCCTCAAATGGACCAATTCCTCTTTGATCCTTACAAATCTAATTGGTCAAGGCAACAACAGTAGAATAGGGCTGGGCTGTGAGAAGATAGATCCCCCAGACAATCCTCACCGCAAATCTGTTTCTGATGTGTGTGCATTGTGGTCGAGATGGACATCTTAAGAGAGATTGTCCTGTTTTGAAAAAATATGGAGGAAATTCGTCAAACTATTCCAAATAGAGGAATAAACTGAAGAAGGGATCTGGTCCTGCTTATGGTCCCAAGTTGAAGAAAGCCAGTCTGCCTTACTGGACAAAAGATTTTCTTATCACTCCGTTATCTACTTACTGGGAACTCCGTCTCAAATGGGTTCCCAAGGCTAACAAGTGATTTGCTATGCGAGTGAGAGGAAGTAGTAACAGTCAGTGGTGGTTCATAAACAACGGATGCTCAAAGCACTTGACTGGGAAAACTGAAAAACTTCCTCTCTCTCAAGGCACTTCAAGGTGGAGGTGTCTCTTTTGGCAATGGCAAGAAACGGTACATTCTTGGTGTAGGGAGGACTTGAAAATCTGTGAAACACTCATTTAAAATTGTGTACTATGCTGATGGTTGAAGTACAATATTTTAAGTGTTTCATAAATATGTGATGAATGAAATGAAGGTGTAATCCTATCAGAAAATGTGTTGTCAGAAACTTGCTCTCTAGGGTGATGATCTTGATAGAAAAGAGATGCAAGAACATGTATATTGCGGATCTGAATACTGCTCGTGATGACTGTCTAACTTGCCTTAGTGCTCAAGGTAAGAATTTTGAGGTATGACATAAGAGACGTGCTCATGTGAGTTTCTCTACTGCACAAACTTTTGTCAAAGGACCTGGTCCTCCGTCTGCTCAAAATGAAATTTGCAGATGACAAAGGTTATGACGATGGTGTTGAAGTCAGCAGATCAGACCATCCTTCAGGTGGAATAAGCATGTTTTTAATCTTTGAAAGAACTTTCAGGCTGAAGTGGTGTACACAACATGTTTTGTGACCAAAAAGATGATATTGAGAAATTTGATCTCAATGTTGATGAAAGAATAGTTGCGGTATACTCTTCCTCCAGCAAGGCTTATCGGGTGTATAAAAAGGTGGTCATGTGATTTTTGATGAGTCTGGAAGAGTTGAGAAGTTGCAAAAAAATGAAGGTTCTGAAATGGAAGGGTTGCTTCAGATTCAGAGTGACGGTTTTAATAGTGAGCTTGCTGAAGAACATCCTCTTCATGAATGCAACAATCTCAAGGAAGCTGATGCAGATGATGAACCTGATGAGGGACCTGGTCCGTTAGATAGTGCTGAAAAAAGATGGTGCATTTCAAACTGATAATATGAATTCTGAAGGTGAGAATGAAGAAGCTAATCAAGCTCAGTTTGAAAGAAGCAAAGTATGACACTCGGTTCCCCAACAAACTGATAGGTTGTCCAAGTTCCTCTTCAACAATGTCTTCAAAAGAGGTAAAATTGTCAAAAACCCTCCTTTTGAAATCACAAGGAAATGAATTGATGATCATTCAAGTGTATATCGATGATGTCATCTTTGGAGCTACCTTTTGAATTGTTGTGTGAAGAGTTTGCCGCAATCATGGGTAGTGAGTTCTAAATGAGCACGATGGGAGATTTCTTCTTAGAGCTATAAATTTAGCAAATCTCTAAAGGTACCCTCGGTTTTACAGAAAAGCACATCAATGAGCTGCTCAAATGGCTTAACATACTTGAAGTCAAGACAATGATAAGGAGGGGTAATGTCATCATGAAGCTTTGTAAGATGGTAGATCAAGTGGCTGACATCTTCACTGAAGCTCTAAGCAAGGACCAGTTGTATACTCTCATAGGAGCTTAGCTACAAAGAAGACGATAGCACAACGTTCAGGGTAATTGATGTCTGATCAAAGACAGGGACCTGGTACCAAGTTTAGAGAAGCTGCTTAAAAAGTTTCATGTTATGGATGCCTAGACAATTCATACTCTCATGGGCACTAACTTGAAGCTGGATGATGATGAACGTGGTTCATAGAATTCATTTTTATACAAAGGAATCACATTTGAGGGCTGCTAAGAGAATTCGAAGACACTTGAAGAAAATAGGGACCTGGTTCTATTCTATCCATTAGAAGACTTTTTGATTTGGAGGAACATGTAATGTTGATTATGCTGGGTATCGAGTTGATTGAAAGATCACCTTAGGAGTGACTTATGTTAAAGGATGAACTCTCACTCATGGGGAACTAAAAGGCAAGATTCAGTTGCTTTTTCAACAACTGAGGTAGAGAATAAGGCAAGTGCAACTTGATGTGGTCAACTCTTGTGGATTAAGCAGCAGCCTGAAGCTCTTAAAGATCTGGCTGAAATAATCATACTAATGATGGAAATGCTGAAACGTTTTTGAATGGATCCTGCCTGAAGCAATCAACTCTCTCATGACTATGCAAAGGGAGCAGGTATCCTCGTTTTTCAGTTATGTATGTTTTAGCAAATTCAGTTTCATACCTTTTGTAGGTATACACACATGGAAAAAGGGCTGAAGGAAAAAAAGGGAGGTCAGGGCAGATCTAGGCAATCACATTCAAACTACAGAGAGGGACCTGGTCCTTTCTCGAAGGTTAGCACTCTTAACATTGCATTTTGAATTATGCATTGAGAACTGTTGCAATTTCCACATGTCTGTCATTTAGGAATATGACCATTGTCCCATCTTTTGAATACCAAAATGACACTTTCTGTCACATAATACACCCTTTTCACTTCCTTTATACTCCATATTACTTTTCAAATCCTCTTCCAAAATCTGAAAATTTTAAAATCCTCTTTTCTCCTATCTCAAAAACACTTCAAAGGGTAAAACTTTTTGTTCTTACTGGAGATTTTTATGATGAAGATGTTTTAAGTGTGAAGAGGGACCAGGTCCACCAAGAAAAAAGAAGGTGTGGAAAAGATGATGTTCAAAAGGGAGAAGTTGATATTCTGAGAACTCAAGTATTCTGAATAGGAGGGTGTCTGATTCAAAAAAAATATAAAATGAAATTCTCTTTTTGGTTCCTCAATTATTGATCTATTCATCTCGAAAGCCTTGAGTAAGTTTGATTTTATCAATCTTTTTGTTATGTGAAACTCAGGTTAGTGTTGAAAGCTATGAAAGTTGATCTTCCTAACAGGAATACTGAAATGATTTGCCTAAAGGCTCAGCTTTTGAAACAGCACTATCAGAGGGACCAGGTTGAAAAAAAAACTGGCAGCCCTATATGAAAATTTTGCATCCTACGTGGCATCATCCTACGTGCATTATGCCACACACAGGACGCTTGTGCACACTCAAAATTGGAGAGCATAGATGCCAGATGAAGCCAAATTAAAAGACGCATTTGTATTATGCTGATATTTTACTGGATTCTAGGACTCTCGTTGCCTGGAGTTCCAATTGTATAAGTTCGATCTCTAAGACACAATTTTGGAGTTTCACTTGTAAAAGTTGAAAAACTTTTATATATATAGACTATATTATTAGATTAGTACTAGCTACTGATCCTGACTTAGTGAGTCCTTTCTTCCATGATGAACTGTTGATATTGGCCCTTCATTTTATCTTTGTGGGTCGTGGAGAAAAGAGGTTTGGACGTGGGAAGAAGAGTGTACTACGAAAGAAGCAAGGAGACCAATCTCTTTCAAATATATAACTTGAATTCTAAGAATGTAGTTGGACTCTCGTGTCAATCGGAATGAATCATTTCTTTTCATTTCCAGTATTTTCAATCCATGCCGAAATAGGAAAAGTAACAAGCACCACTAGGCCCGATCGTCGGTCAATGCTAGTAGGGTCTAATAACCATCAATCCTTACTTAAATAGAAAGGAAGGTGATAGTTTCAATCTAACTGTATGGTCCTACACAAGCTTTTATTGATTCAAGGGCTTTTGTTTTTATTACAAGAAGTCCACTTGCAACACTTGCTTGAAGTTCGAAAATAGATCTAATGAACGTTTGGGGGGGCATTTATGATAGAAATTGTTTTAGAGATCAATGGTTTCAGGTTTGGTAATGCTTATTGTTGTAACTAAAAGGTAAATATGCTAAGATAGTGCATAGTACTCAAGCTTGGTTTATTTTATCGAGAATGGTCAAAATTGTGTCTAAACTATTCCGTATGTTTTACTTTTACGCTTTTCAAAAGGCATAGCATATAAATATGCTCTTTAACTTGACTTCAATGGATAACTACATATGTTTTTCAACTTTGGGGTGTGCACAAATAAACACTTAGGGTGTGTTTGGTATGAAGGAAAATATTTTTCGGAAAATGTTTTCCAATTTTCTCATGTTTGGTTGGGTAAAATGTTGTGGAAAATGTTTCCAAATCAACTCAATTTCCTCAAATTTAAGGAAACTGACTTCCCTTCAAAATTTAAGGTAAACATTTTCAAACTTTCCTCCAACTTCAAATTACAATTTTTTTTGTTGAAAAAATAAATTTAAAGCTTATTTTTAAAAAACATTTTTCAACTTCAATTTTTTTATTTTTTTATCCACCCTCACCCCTCTCCCCCTCCTGCCAGCCCCTACCCCCCTTCCCCCCACCCCCACCCCTAATAAAAAATTAAGCTTGTTTTTAAAAAATATTGTTAATTTCAAATATATTTTTTTTACCCCATCTGACCCCTTACCCCCCACCCCCCCACAAAAAAAAAGTTTATTTTTAAAAAATATTTTCAATTTCAATTCAAAAATTATTTTCTACTCTCTAGTAAAAAAAAGAGATATTTTCTCAAAAATAATTTCATTCATAAATCAAACACTAAAATATCTTTTCCAGAAAATATTTTCTACTCACCAACCAAACATGAAAAAATAAGTAAAAAATCTACTTGTTTTCCAGGAAAATATTTTGTAGTTTTCCTTCATACCAAACAAACCCTTAAACTTGTATATAGTAGAACAAGTAGATACATTCTTCAACTCATTGGTTTATTTCAATTAGGATGCTTGTACAACGACTTTATACAAGTTTAAGTGCTTATTTATAGACGTAAAATTGCAAGACATAAATATTAGTTGAGGCAAAGTTAATGACACATTTATACATTATATTATGCCTTTCCGAAAAGTGAAATGCTTCTTTTATGTCATTATCTTCTTGCCAAACCAACTAGTTTCTTCTATCTATTCGTCCCTCAACACCCAACCTATTATTTTCTAGCCTAAAATTACCCCTCTTCATAACATAAAAATCTCTGAATCTCTCTACATAATTTTGTGACAACATATATATAATTGGTTTCATTTGGAACTCTATACAGCCATACCAAATAGACTGATTTTGAATTTTCAATTTTCAATACCTTTTGTTTCTTTCTTGGTATAAGTAGTCACACCTTTCAGGTTGTTTGGAAAAAAAATATAACAAATCAAAACAAAATTACTTTACTATAACAATGAGGATGTGGTGGTTCATAACAAGTTTAGTCATTACTGCTTTCATTTGTAATTCCCCTGCTTATGCTTATGATAATAACCCTCTACATGACATATGTGTTGCAGTTAATGACTCTAAGGCTGCAGGTTAATCATCCTTCTATAATACTTATTTGTTTCGGAATGAGGCATTATTTTTGTATATGTGTTGTGTAATCTGAATAATATGCTGAACTTTATTTTAAATTGATTGAGTGACTTTCTAAGTGAAATATCAATAGTTGGGTGACTTTCTAAGTGAAACACCAATAATTGAGTGATTTTTGAGTTATAAAACAAAGTTGAGTGACTTTCTAAGTGAACTATTCAAAACTGAGTGACCATATGAGATATTAACTCGCCAAAGGAAGTACAGAAGCCTAAATATATATGTAAAGAAATGAATATTGTTCCTAACTCAGCCTCGCCAAAAGCTAGTTTATGAATGGAGCATTACCCAAATTCATATAAGGAGTCTAAATTCATTACAACCCACTAATGTGGGACTTTAACAATATATTAGCCACAAATAAAATAATTTAGAAATGGAGCATAAGATTAAATATTACACCATTTTGATATTTTTAAGATTCTTGACACTCTGTGACATTATCCGGAGTTTGAATTCTATAAGTTTGAGGTTTGTATTTTTGTGCATAATACATATACATGTTCTTTAACTTGATCTCAGCTAACAATTATGCCCTTCGACTTTGCATGTGCATAAGTAGACGCTTAAACTTGTATAAAGTTGAACAAATAGACACATACGTTCGATGTGGGGTCCTATATGAAAATTTTGCATCCTACGTGGCATCGTCCTACATGTATTATGTCACACACAGGACGCTTGTGCACACTCAAAGTTGGAGGACAAAGATGCCAGATAAAGCCAAGTTAAAAGATGCATTTATGTATTATGCCGATATTTTACTAGATTCTAGAACTCTCGTTGCCTGGAGTTCCAATTGTATAAGTTCGATCTCTAAGACACAATTTTGGAGTTTCACTTGTAAAAGTTGATTTTTTTTTATATATATAGACTATATTATTGGATTAATACTAGCTACTGATCCTGACTTAGTGAGTCCTTTCGTCCATGATGAACTATTGATATTGGCCCTACATTTTATCTTTGTGGGTCGTGGAGAAAAGAGGTTTGGACGTGGAAAGAAGAGTGTACTACGAAAGAAGCAAGGAGACCAATCTCTTTCAAATGTATAACTTGAATTCTAAGAATGTAGTTGGACTCTCGTGTCGATCGGAATGAATCATTTCTTTTCATTTCCAGTATTTTCAATCCATACCGAAATAGGAAAAGTAACAAGCACCACTAGGCCCGATCATCGGTCAATGCTAGTAGGGTCTAATAATCATCAATCCTTACTTAAATAGGAAGGTGATAGTTTCAATCTAACTGTATGGTCCAGAACAAGCTTTTATTGATCCAAGAGCTTTTTGTCTAATAATCATCAACACTTGCTTGAAGTTCGAAAATAGATGTAATGAACATTTGGGCGGCCATTTCTGATAGAAATTGTTTTAGAGATCAATAGTTTCAGGTTTGGTAATGCTTATTGTTATAACTAAAAGGTAAATATGCTAAGATAGTGCATAGTACTCAAGCTTGGTTTATTTTATCGAGAATGGTCAAAATTGTGCCTAAACTATTCCGTATGTTTTACTTTTACGCTTTTCAAAACGCATAGCATATAAATATACTCTTTAACTTGACTTCAATGGATAACTACATATGTTTTTCAACTTTGGGTGTGCATAAATAAACACTTAAACTTGTATATAGTAGAACAAGTAGATACATGTTTCAACTCATTGGTTTATTTCAATTAGGATGCATGTACAACGACTTTATACAAGTTTAAGTGCTTATTTATAGGCGTAAAATTGCAAGACATAAATATCAGTTGAGGCAAAGTTAATGACACATTTATCCATTATATTATGCCTTTCCGAAAAGTGAAATGCTTCTTTTATGTCATTATCTTCTTGCCAAACCAACTAGTTTCTTCTATCTACTCGTCCCTCAACACCCAACCTATTATTTTCTAGCCTAAAATTACCCCTCTTCATAACATAAAAATCTCTGAATCTCTCTACATAATTTTGTGACAACATATATACAATTGGTTCATTTGGAACCCTATACAGCCATACCAAATAGACTGATGCTGAATTTTCAATACCTTTTGTTTTTTTCTTGGTATAAGTAGTCACACCTTTCAGGTTGTTTGGAAAAAAAACATAACAAATCAAAACAAAATTACTTTACTATAACAATGAGGATGTGGTGGTTCATAACAAGTTTAGTCATTACTGCTTTCATTTGTAATTCCCCTGCTTATGCTTATGATAATAACCCTCTACAGGACATATGTGTTGCAGTTAACGACTCTAAGGCTGCAGGTTAATCGTCCTTCTATAAATAGTCACACCTTTCGGGTTGTTTGGAAAAAAATCATAACAAATCCAAAGAAAACTAATCTTTGCTATAATAATGAGCATGTGGTGGTTTATAACAACTTTAGCCATTGCTGCTTTCTTTTGTAATTCCCCTGTTTATGCTTATGATAACAATCCTCTACAGGACATATGTGTTGCTGTTAACGACTCTAAGGCTGCAGGTTAATCATCCTTCTATAATACTTATTTGTTTCAGAATGAGGCATAGTTTTTGTATATGTGTTGTGTAATCTGAATAATATGCTGAACTTAATTTTATTTCACCTGTGCAGTTTTCATGAATGGAAAGATTTGCAAAGACCCAAAGTTTGCAACAGCAAATGATTTCTTTACTTCAGGTCTTAATGTTAGAGGCACTACAGTGCCCGGGTCTGGTGGTGCTTCAAAGTTTTTGACTGTCGACAAAATTCCTGGACTTAACACTCTTGGTATTTCTGTTGGTCGTATTGACTTGGAACCTCAAGGTCTTGCACCACTTCATACGCACCCTCAAGCTACTGAGCTGATAACTGTCCTGGAGGGTATTCTACACGTGGGATTTCTTGTCCTTGATCGCATAAACTTCTTTAAGAGTCGTCTCTTCTCCAAAATCTTGTATCCTGGCAATGTGTTTGTGTTCCCAATAGGTCTTATCCACTTCCAGTATGATGTCGGACACGATAAAGCTACTTATCTTGCTGCTTTCAACAGTCAAAATCCTGGATTTGTCTTTATTCCTAATTCAATCTTTGGTTCAAATCCACCCATTCCAGACGACGTTCTTACCCAAGGCTTCCAACTTAGTAAGACACAGATTGCACAACTTCGAAAGAAATTCTCTTAGGCTCACTAACGTCTTATGAAAGCGTTGGAATAATACTTTACTCCGAATAAAATAAAGTGACAATGTATGTAACTATAATGTTTCTTTGCAATATATACTAATGAATAAGCACCTTGTGTAATATACTTGATAGCTATATATAATTTCTGAAATAAATCAACAACTTGATTAATCAACTGATCGATGCCTAGCTGTGGAATATATAAGACATTTGTTTCAGGAAGTAATTCATCCGAAACCAGTAACATTTATCGGTGCAGTCACCCTACCACCATTCAATTAGTATAGAAAAAACAGTTTTAAAACTGATCACCGGTCAACGTTAGTAGGGCTAATAATCATTCTATACGTAAATTGTAAGGTGACAGTCTCAATCTAGCTAGCGACATGGTCCAGAACAAGCCTTTATTGATTCAAAATTGCCCTCGTGGTTTGCAAAAAGGTTTGATTTTGCCATTTGTTATAGTTTAGGTCAATTGTGCCCCCCACCCCCACTGGGCACATATTGCCCTTATTTTTCAACTTAACCAACAAAATTATTATTAAAAAAATAATGAAGAAGGGCCTTAACTTCCATCCACCTTTCGGCCCCAAATACCCCTGATGTCAATATTTTGGTTCAAAAAATAGCCTCGATATTAATCTTTTGGCTCATATTTGCCCTTAATTTTAATAGTTCTAGTAAAGTAATTGAATATTTGTTTATTATGTTGCCTAATCTGATTGGTCTAAATTTAAACTCTTGTCAAATAAATAATAAAAATCACATATGCTTCATACTTTGACCTGATTATGCTTGAAATATAGTATTAAAAAGATTATTAATTTCATGTTATCTTCCTATTGACTTATTTTATATCAACCCCCAATTTATTATAATTAAACTCATAACTGGAAATCCGATTAAAATTCATACTCGCCACGTCTGATTGTTCATCTAATTTTGTTATTGATATAAAAATTTCTTTCAGTTATCCAATTATCTTGTTCATTCTCTCTTTTATTCTTTTTTTATCTCTTATTTTTAATCAAGATATCAGTGACTCATACTTAAAATAAACTTATGCATATGTTCTTGTTCTTTTAATTTGTATTATTATCATGGTGGGATACGAGAAAAGATTATTTTCATTATTTTATTTTAAATTTTGGGTACACACAAAAATAAAAATACAGTATACGTGTACACAATTGCTTAATTAAATCATTTCTATTGAATTAATAGTTTTTTATAGGGATAAGACACAAATATCCCCTAAACTATGACCGAAATTCCCAGAAATACACCTTAACTAAACTAAGGTCTTATTACCCCTCAAATCCATTTTTTTTTTGTAGTTTCTTACACCTTTTTGGCTTGCGTGACCTCCAAATATCTCCCACGCGCCTCAAGTAAGTGAGAGTCACAGAGTGTGCCACATAAGCCAAAAGGGGTAAACAATTACAAAAAGAATAAGCCTGGGGTAATAAAACCTTAGTTTAGTTAAAATGTATTTTTGTAATTTCGGTCATAGTCTAGAGGGGTACTTATGTCTTATCCCATTTTTATATGAATGTCGTCATTATTTTCCTCCTTTCTTCTCCTTTGTTTTATCATAAGTTGAAAAAAAAACTAAAATTTAAAATGTTGGACAAGATCAAAGAAGAAAAAAAGAAAAAAAGAGAGGAAGTGAATGGGGAGGAGGAGGTGAGCGTATAGAGTATGGCTAACTTTTATTTTTATTTTACTATAGAACCCAAATTTAAGCCTATCACATGAGTATATGTTAAGTAATTTCAAATTATTTTAATATGGAAGAATCTAAAATGCCCTAAACTATAAAATTTTGAACAATATTTTTCCTCCATCTACATTATGAGTGTGGACCATTAGAAATGGAAAAAAAGTGGTTAAGAAAGGAATACAGACTATCTATTTATGTATGCTAACTAACCTGATTACTGCCGTTATACAGCTGCCAACGATAAGCTAAAATATCTAACTCATAACTAACTTGGAGATGTGACTAACTATAGTTTCAATAATATACAGTAAAACCTCTATAAATTAATATAGGTGAGACCATGAAATTTTATTATTTTATAGAGATATTATTTAATCGATAAATTAATATTTATTAATTTAAAGAATGGTTTGAGATTTAATGAAGGTTAATGTGATTATATCAAAATCATTGTATCTTTCTAATTTATGTATCATATTTATTGATTTCACATAAAAAAAAATATTATACATAAAGTACAACGAATACATCGAAATCATTATATCTTACTAATTTCAACCTTGTGATGCTGGGATAATAAGAGCTTTCAAGATGTATTATCGTAACAGATTTAATCGTAGGATATTAGAAGGCTATGAAGTGAGACAAACTGATCCAACAAAGATTAATGTTTTGGATGCTATCAATTTTGCAATCCCTGCTTGGACAACAAATGTTCAGCAATAGACAATAGCAAATTATTTTCGACACTGTAAAATTCGTTCGGGGGATGCAATCTCAGAGAATTTGAATGAACCCACTTGTGAAAATATCATTCATGAACTTTAGGTCATGATTAATGATCTCCGTTACCACAATAAAATGGATGTCAATAACCTATTGGATTATCCGGGTGAAAGTGATACATGTTCAGAGGTCCAGAGTTTAGAAGAAATTGTGGATACCATCGGGAAAAGCAATATTGATGATGAAGTTGAAGATGATACTATATCTTTGGAACCAGTTACGCGTAAGGAAGCACTTATCGCATCTAGAACTCTGCACAATTTTATGGTGCAGTTCAAAAAGACAACACCGAGGCTCTTGGATGCAATAAGAAAAGTTAGAGATGATCTTCAACTAGATTTAAATTTTAAGAAAAAACAAAACACAATAAAATCATATTTCACTAAATTTTCTTAGATATATTTGATCTTTTAAAGAATTATTAATTTATGATATTAATGGGACCATATATTTATATAGGGGTCTTCTGGAAATATATTATTTTATTATCTTATCGAAATTGATGATTTTTTCCATTGGCCAAAGTCGGGACCGGAGAAAAATATTATTTTAGAGAGATTATTAATTTATCGAGTATTAATTTATAAAGGTTTTACTGTATATTAATTGGCTCATGTAGAACTCTATTCTAGCCCTATATACCTAAGACACATGAATCTCGAAGTTGAATTTTCAATACCTTTTGTTTGTTTCTTGGTATAAATAGTCACACCTTTCGGGTTGTTTGGAAAAAAATCATAACAAATCCAAAGAAAACTAATCTTTGCTATAATAATGAGCATGTGGTGGTTTATAACAACTTTAGTCATTACTGCTGTAACACCCCGTATCTGAAACAGACCAAAAATGCAGATTTTGAGAAGTTGCAGGTGCAACTTACGGTCACCATCCACGGACCGTAGGTCAGACCAC
>JAJOOO010011396.1:0-33714 GCA_029582685.1 Solanum piurae
CCTCTGGAGGTCGGAATTTTAAAAATACAGAAATAAAAATACCGACCTCCGGAGGTCAGAATTTCAACATTACAAAAATAAAAATACCGACCTCCGGAGTTCAGAATTTCAACATTACAAAAATAAAAATACCGACCTCCGGATGTCGGTATTCCAATTCTGACCTCAGGAAGTCGGAAATAATAATATATGACTTTTTCAACATAAAATAAAAACTGACCTCGAGAGGTCAGTAAATACCGACCTCCAGAGGTCGGTATTGAATAGCGACCAAGATTTTTCCGACCTAAGTTTGGATGTCAGTTTTAGGTCGGTATTTCAGGGAATATCGACCTCCGGAGATCAGTATTTGTAGGTCGGTATTCACTGTTTTTTAGTAGTGTAGACAAAAAAGAATCCCATGAAACCCGGAAGAATTGGCTCACCCTTGGATTCAAACTGACGATCACTGATCTCCTAAGCAATGTCTGTCACTAGCCCGCTTGAAGATGCCCTGTAGTCAACCAAAAATAAGAGAAAGTGCAGAATCAATACACAACTGAGGATACTTCTCTCGCATGTCCCTCTCAATCTCCCAAGTAGCTTCCTCAATTGGACGATGCTTCCATTGAACCTTCACGAACTTCATCTCCTTGGTCCTCAACTTGCGTACATCACGATCAAGGATTGCAATCGGTTCCTCCTCATATTGGAGGTCCTTGTCTAATACAATTGAGTCCCACTTAATGATATAATCCCCGTCACCATGATACCTCTTCAACATGGATACATGAAACACCGGATGAACACTCGATAAATTAGGAGGTAAAACTAATCTATACGCCACCGGTCCCACTTATTCAAGAACTTCAGATGGACCAATGTATCTAGGACTTAGCTTACCCTTCTTACCAAATCTCATCACCCCTTTCATGGGTGACACCTTAAGAAGAACATTTTCACCGGACTGAAATGTCATGTCTCTTACCGTATGATCCGCATACTTCTTTTCTCTACGCTGGGCTGCTAGAAGCTTAACTTGAATTCTCCTCACCTTATCTTGGGCTTCCTTCACTAAATCAACCCCCAAAGATTTCACATCTCCAGCCTCAAACCATCCTGTGGGTGATCTACATCTCCTCCCATAGAGTGCCTCAAATGGTGCCATATCTATGCTGGAGTGATAACTATTACTATAAGAGAATTTACACAAAGGTAAGAACTTATCCCAATGCCCTCCGAAATCAATCACACATTCCCTCAACATGTCTTCCAATACTTGAAAAGTCCTCTCCGATTGTCCATCCGTCTGTGGATGAAAGGCTGTACTAAAGGTGAGTTGTGTGCCCAATTTATCATGAAATTTCCTCTAAAACATAGATGTGAATTGGGTACCACGATCTGATATGATAGAAAGGGGCACCCCATGCAACCTCACTATCTCTTTCACATACACTTTAGCCAATTGTTCAGCATTATAATCTATTCTTACTGGAATAAAATGGGCTGACTTAGTCAATCTATCAACCACTACCCAAATAGAATCAAACTTCCCCAAAGTTTTGGGAGGACCAACCACAAAATCCATGTCTATTCTGTAACACCTCGACTTTTTGAAACGTCTAAAATTACTCGTATGTCCATGGAAAGACAAAGAGGGTGGGTAATAAATTAAGAATGATGTGGTATGTCCAATTTTAAGTGTTCAAGTGTTGCATCTCAAGTTTTGAAGTTAGGTAAGTGGCAAAATAAAAGTTAGCGGAAGTTATCGTAAGTTCCTTTTTAAAGATTTCTCTGAAATTTGGGTCAAATGTCTCGGAGATTTTCTCCCAATCTACAAGGAGTTATAGGACCCACGACCTATTGAATCGAAGGTCTACGAGTCTAGTTCCCAACGCATTAAACCGTTTGTTCATACGACTTCAGAATAGAGAGATATTTGCATTTTCATGGGACTGCGCAAGCAGGCACGTGAGGTGGGGCCCTAGGTCGGTGGAACTTTACATATATCTTCTTCTTCCAACCTTTTCTTCATTTTTTAGCTAAGAACCAGCAAAATTAGAGAAACCCATTTCTAGGATCAACTAAAGTGTAGATTTTCTCGACCTAAGTCCTTGACGAAAGTTGTTCTACACGTTGGGCTCATCATCGTGATATAATTTGTTTTATCGATTTCATAGCATATCACACTTTAGTGTTGGGACAGCAAGGGTTTGGATTTATTTGAAGGTTTTGAGGCGTATTACGAACTTAAGATCGAGGTAAAACCCTTCTTTCATCGACTCTAGCTTTTATAAGTGGCAAATAACAATTTGTGATGGAAATACATATCTTTTAACGTATTGTCATGGTATCTTTTATTTTCGTGTGTTGATTATGGTCCTGCCTTGTTGTAGTATCGAGGGAGTTATGAGTAAAAGTTGCTAGGTCACGTTAATTCAGCGAAAAAGGTATGTTAAGGAAATTCTTTTCTTATGGCATGTTTTCGTAAAGCTTAGGAGCAATGTAATTGAGTTGTTATCGTTGTTATACTTGTAGCCATTATTGTTGATTGTTGGCTACTCGAGGCTATTTGTATAGGTTGCTTATAACTAAATTGCTCGATTTTAGCTGTTGGACTATTATTGTTGTCCTTTGGGCTATTGTGATTATCTACAAGAATGTGATCTATGCCTAGAAGGGCTATGTTCTGCCGACATGGCTATATTGACGCCTAGAAGGGCTATGAGTTGCCTACAAGACTATATCGACGCCTAGAAGGGCTATGAGTTGCCTACGGGGCCATGTTGTTGCCTAATAGGGCTATGAGTTGCCTATATGCTATATTAATGCCTAAGAGACCTATGTGCTGCCTACGGGGCTATACTATTCCCTAATAGGGCTAGGTGACTTCCTACGGGGAAATGGGGCTACCGATAGGAGTATGTAAACTGATTGGCACCTTCTAGGCTTATGGCGGCCTGGGTAGGTGGTCTTGTGTGTTGTTTGTACCTGCCGAGTTTATGGGGGCTTTGTTAGGTTGTTGTTTTATTATTTTTGATAAGTTTAGATTTAGGAGCAGGTCAGTATGCTTATGTTATTCTTGATTTATTTACCGGATTACTCCAGTATATTAGGATACCTGCTCATAGTCTATTGTCTTTCATACTCTATACATTATTTTGTATTGACGCCCCATTGCCTGGGGGCGCTGCATTCATACATGCAGGTCCCGACAGACGACCCAATAGACCTCCTCAACAGTAGGATTGACTTCTATCCGGTTGGCTAGCCCCTTTTCTCCGGAGCCGCAAGAGTTGGGAGCTTTGTTAGATTTTGTTGTATATATTTTCATGGGTAGGTTGGGGACCTGTCCCGCCAATCTTTACTAGTCTTAGAGGCTTGTATACTAGTGTGTGGGATTTATAGCTACGTTATGGCCATGTTGTCCTAGTTTGTTGGTTTGCTGAAGCTTGTTAGTTGTGTGATGCATTGTCTTGATATACCTGCTTTAAGTTTTGGTATAGAGATCATGGTGGCCTCGACGTCCCAATCAGGACTTCTGTACTAGTTGGCTATTTCTTTATATGAACTCTTCGGAGTAGTTGTTTCTTTTATGGATCTGTTTATAGGGGCCTTGCCGGACGAGGGCTTAATTTTAAACCGAGATATACTTGTTTATTTTCTTGATTGCATGTGGCTGCCATGCGCTAGTAGCAAATAGTTCAGCAGGGTCGGCAGGAGCCTGAGTTTTGGCATTAGGAGTCTGTTGCGCCCCTTGAATCTGGGACGTGACAAGCTTGGTATCAGAGCAACGCCGTATCCTAGGGAGTCTGCAAGCCCTGTCTAGTAGAGACTTGTTTATAAATGTGTTGTGCACCACATTTGATAAACAAGAAGCTACCGGATATGTTAGAATGACTATCCTTCTTTTTTCTCACCTCATGCTATAGAACGGTGTCTTAAGGGTTGAGGTTTCTAGCTTATAATTGATATTTGTATGTAGATAGAGATGGCTGACACTAGACAGACCACAACTAGCCAGGGACTAGATACAACTATAGGCGAGGGTACTGGCAAGGTACCACAGGTGGAGGCAGCCCATTGTGAGACCCATGGGGAGACATTTTCTCAGCCCCCTACAACTTCTCCACCACTTCAGGAGCTTCCGAGGGCTACAAGACCCCAGCTCCACCAGCAGTACCACATCTAATTCCTCCTATTGCATCTGACCAGGATTTCAATAGTGCAGTATGTATGTTAGCACAGTTAGTAGTTGTACAGCGCCATCCAATTACGCTATATGTTGCCGGACCTTCTGAAGGACCCGAAAGTTCAAGAGTTCGTGAATTTCTTACCTTGAATCCTCCAAAGTTTACAGGGACAGATCATAGAGAGGACCCTCAACTCTTTGTTGATCAGCTTCATAGGATCTTCAGAGTCATGCATCCCTCAGCGACAGAGTCAGTTGAGTTAGCAGCATTTTGTTTGCGTGATGTTGCAGTATTGTGGTATGAAAGTTGGGAGAGATCTAGGGGAAAAGATACATCCCTACCCACTTGGGATAGCTTTACCGAAGCTTTCATAAATCACTATTTTGTCTCGAGAGATTAGGGATGGCCGGGTGGACCAGTTTGTAAACCTCCGACAGGGTGGCATGAGTGTCCTAGAGTACGGGCTGAGATTTGATTCATTGGCTAGATATACACCAGCATTTGTTGATACGATGCATGACAGGGTCTGTAGATTTGTGAGAGGGCTTGACTCAAACTATATCGAGGCTTGTTCCACCGCAGCGCTAAATGATAATATGGATATCTCGCAGATTCAGGCCTTTGCTCATGGCATAGAGGATCATTGACATCTATAGTATACGAGTGAGAGGGTCGAGAGAGAGAGACAGAGAGGGCTTGACTCAGACTATATCGAGGCTTGTTCTACCACTGCGCTAAATGATAATATGGATATCTCGCGGATTCAGGACTTTGCTCATGGCATAGAGGATCGTTGACATCTACAATATACAAGTGAGAGGGTCGAGAGAGAGAGACAGAAGAGGGCTAGGCCCACTGGTTCACCGGGAGATTTTCAGGGTGGTCCTAGACCTCGATATTCTAATAGGCCACCTAGACCTCCACCAAAGCAGTTTCAGGGTAGTGGATTTGATCTTCAGGGCCATTCAGGTCCAACTGAGGGTTCACGAGCATCAGGCTCTCAACAGCAGAGGGGTTCAAGCCAGGATAGGACAGCATCGCCGCATTGTGCTACTTGCGATAGGATGCATTTCGGGAGGTGCAGAAAGGGTTCCACAAGTTGTTATTCTTGTGGACAGGAGGGGCATGGGTGGAGAAACTGCCCGACCATAGGTCAGGATGATATAGGTCAGTCGACCAGGTCAGCAATAGATTCCTCCACATCAGCACAGTCTATCGGGCATGGACCCCAGACTTCAGCAGGTAGAGGTATAGGCGGAGGCAGAGAGGGAGAATCTAGTTCTGGTAGTGGCCAAAACCGTACGTATTCATTAGCTAGCCGACAGGACTTAGAGTCATCACTATATGTTGTGACAGGTACATTGATTGTTTGCTCCCATTGTGTTTATGCTTTGATAGATCCTAGATCTACTTTATCTTATGTTACTCCATTTATAGCAGGAAAGTTATGTATATTAGCAGAGTCATTAGATCGACCCTTTATTGTATCTACACCAGTTGGTGAGTCTATTATTGCCAGGAGAGTCTATCGAGGTTGCACAGTAGAAACTATCGACCGTCAGACCTCTGTAGACCTGGTAGAATTAGAGCTGGTTGATTTTGACATCATTATGGGTATGGACTGGTTAGCATCTTGTTATGCTAATGTTGAGTGCCGGACGAAGATTGTTAGATTTCACTTTCCAGGAGAGGCAGTTTTGGAGTGGAAAGGCGATACAGCAACGCCGAAAGGTAGGTTTATTTCCTATCTTAAGGCGAGGAGGATGATTACTAAGGGTTGTATTTATCATTTTGTTTGAGTTCATAATATAGATGCAGAACCACCGACTCTTCAGTCTATTCCGGTAGTTAATGAGTTTCTAGATGTATTTCCAGAAGAATTTCCTGGTATCCCTCCCGAACGAGAAATTGATTTTGCTATCGATATGCTACCAGGTACACAACCCATATCTATCTCTCCTTATAGAATGGCTCCTGCTGAGCTGAAAGATTTTCTTGATAAAGGCTTCATCAGGCCTAGTGTTTCACCATGCGGTGCACAAGTCGTTTGTGTGTTCTGAATGTTGCAGGGCTTCGATATCGAATTATGGAAGAGGCACATCATTCTCGTTTTTCTATTCACCTTGGTTCGACAAAGAGTACCATGATATTAAGGAGATCTACTGGTGGCATGGGATGAAGAAGGACGTTGCTGAATTTGTGGCACAGTGTCCTAACTGCCAACAGGTGAAGGTTGAGCACCAAAAGCCCGCTGGGCTAGTTCAGGAGATAGCCATTCCTTTGTGGAAGTGGGAAGCAATTAATATGGATTTTATTACAAGGTTACCTCGATCGCATCACAAGTTTGACTCTATTTGGGTAATTGATGATAGACTAACAAAATCAGCCCACTTCTTACCAGTCAGGGCTACTTTTTCGGCCGAAGACTATGCAGGGCTCTATATTAGAGAGATTGTTAGGCCATACGGTGTCCCAATATCTATTTTCTCTGATAGAGGAGCACAATTTACCGCCACTTTCTGGAAGTCCTTCCAGAAAGTATTAGGGACACAGGTTAATCTTAGTACCGCCTTTCACACTCACACAGATGGACATGTTGAGCGCACAATTTTGACACTAGAAGATATGTTACAGGCGTGCGCGCTAGACTTCAAGGGAAGTTGGGATGACCATTTACCTCTTATTGAGTTCGCATACAATAATAGTTATCATTCTAACATCGGGATGGCACCTTATGAGGCTTTGTATGGGAGAAAATGTAGATCCCCTATTGGATGGTTTGAGGTAGGTGAGTCAGGGTTGATTGGACCCGACTTAGTCCAGCAGACAGTGGAGAGAGTTAAGCTCCTTCAGGAGAGGTTGCTAACATCTCAAAGCCGACATAAGTTATCGTCAGATGTGCGACGAAGAGACTTAGAGTTTTGTGTCGATGAATGGGTATTCTTAAAAGTCTCGCTTATGAAGGGTGTTATGCAATTTGGAAAAAAGGGAAAGCTTTGTCCAAGATTCATTGGGCCATACCGGATCCTTCGAAGGGTAGGACGAGTGGCTTATAAGTTAGAATTGCCTTCGGGGCTAAAATCTGTTCATCCAGTTTTTGATGTATCGATGCTACAGAAGTGTGTAGGAGACCCTTCTCGAGTTGTCCCAGTTGAGGATGTTCAGATCACAGAGGAGTTGTCCTACAAGGAAACTCCAATTTCCATTTTAGATCGCAGGTCCGTAAATTGAGGACCAAAGAGGTGGCTTCACGTAATGTATTGTGGAGGAACAAGAATAGAGAAGAGGTGACCTGGGAAGATGAGGATGGCATGAGGTCCAAATATCCTCACTTGTTTCATACCCCAGGGTGATGGCATATCAGTTTATATTAGGCAGTAAGGTAAGATACCTATCTGATTTTTTTCTATATATAGACTATTCCTTATTATTATTGTGGTTGTCGTTGTATATCTGCTCGCACTGTTATGGTGGAGCTATAGTGCTTAGCTATTTATGTCATCATGTGAGACGGCTAGGTTAAAAATTTTGCTTTTCAAGTTCTGGGATAGTGATATTTACAAAGGATACACTGCATAAATTTTGGCAACTCGTAAGGACTAACCGCGTGACCCAGATTTTTCATTCGAGGACGAATGTTTCTAAGGGGGGAAGGATGTAACACCCCGACTTTTTGAAACGTCTAAAATTATTCGTATCTCCATGGAAAGACAAAGAGGGTGGGTAATAAATTAAGAATGATGTGGTATGTCCAATTTTAAGTGTTCAAGTATTGCATCTCAAGTTTTGAAGTTAGGTAAGTGGAAAAATAAAAGTTGGCGGAAGTTACCGTAAGTTCCTTTTTAAAGATTTCCCTGAAATTTGGGTCAAATGTCTCGGATATTTTCTCCCAATCAATAGAGATTTGTGGGATCCACGACCTATCGAATCAAAGGTCTACGAGTCTAGTTTCCAACACATCAAACCATTTGTTCATACGACTTCAGAATAGAGAGATATTTGCATTTTCGTGGGACTGCGTAAGCAGGCACGTGAGGTGGGGCCCTAGGTCGGTGGAACTTTACATATATCTTCTTCTTCCAACCTTTTCTTCATTTTTTAGCTAAGAACCAGCAAAGTTAGAGAAACCCATTTCTAGGATAAACTAAAGTATATATTTTATCTACCTAAGTCCTTGACAAAAGTTGTTCTACGCGTTGGGCTCATCATCGTGGTATAATTTATTTTATTGATTTCGTAGCATATCACACTTTAGTGTTGGGACAACAAGAGTTTGGATTTATTTGAAGGTTTTGAGGCGTATTACGAACTTAAGATCGAGGTAAAACCCTTCTTTCATCGACTCTAGCTTTTATAAGTGGCAATAACAATTTGCAACGGAAATACATATCTTTTATCGTATTGTCATGGTATCTTTTATTTTCGTGTTTTGATTATGGCCCTGCCTTGTTGTAGTATCAAGGGAGTTATCAGTAACAGTCGCTAGGTCACGTTAATTCAACGAAAAAGGTATGTTAAGGCAATTCTCTTCTTACGGCATGTTTTCGTAAAGCTTAGGAGCAATGTAATTGAGTTGTTATCGTTGTTATACTTGTAGCCATTATTATTGATTGTTGGCTGCTCGAGTGGATACAATCTTCTCTTATCGGGTTTCTTATTCAGTAGTAGCGTCCCTATGTTGGACACGACTTAGAGGCTATTTGTATAGGTTGCTTATAACTAAATTACTCACTTTTAGCTGTTTGATTGTTATTGTTGTCCTTTGGGATATTGTGATTAGATGCAAAAATGTGATCTATGCCTAGAAGGGCTATGTTCTGCCGATAGGGCTATATTGACGCCTAGAAGGGCTGTGAGTTGCCTACAGGGATATATCGACACCTAGAAGGGCTATGAGTTGACTACGGGGCCATGTTGTTGCCTAAGAGGGCTATGAGTTGCCTATATGCTATATTAATGTCTAAGAGAGCTATGTGCTACCTACGGGGCTATACTATTTCCTAATAGGGCTAGGTGACTACCTATGGGGCAATGGGACTACCGATAGGTTTATATAGACTGATTGGCACCTTCTGGGCTTATGGGGGCCTGGGTAGGTGGTCTTGTGTGTTGTTTGTACCTGCAGAGCTTATGGGGGCTTGGTTAGGTTTTTTTTTTTTGTTGTTGATAAGTTTAGATTTAGGAGCAGGTCAGTATGCTTATCTTATTCTTTATTGATTTACCAGATTACTCCAGTATATTAGGACACCTAGTCACAGTCTATTGTCTTTCATAATCTATACATTATTTTGTACTAACTCTCCATTGCCTGGGGGCGCTGTATTCATGCATGCAGGTCCCGACAGACGACCCAGTAGACCTCCTCAGCAGCAGGATTGACTTCTATCTGGTTGGCTAGCCCCTTTTCTCCGGAGCTGCCAGAGTTAAGAGGTTTGTTAGCATTTGTTGTATATATTTTCATGGGTAGGTTGGGGCCCTGTCCCGCCAATCTTTCCTACTCTTAGAGGCTTGCAGACTAGTGTGTGGGGTTTATAGCTACGTTATGGCCATGTTGGCCTAGTTTGTTGGTTTGTTGAAGCTTGTTAGTTGTGTGATGCATTGTCTTGATATACCTGCTTTCAGTTTCGGTATAGAGATCATAGTGGCCTCGACGGCCCTATCAAGATTTTTGTGCTAATTGGCAATTTCTTTATATGAACTCTTGGGAGTAGTTGTTTCTTTTATGAATCTGTTTACAGGGGCCTTGCCGACCGAGGGCTTATTTTTAAGCCGAGATATACTTGTTTGTTTTCTTGACTGCGTGTGGCTGTCATGCGCTAGTAGCAAATGGTTCAGCAGGGTCGGCAAAAGCCTGAGTTTTGGCATTAGGAGCCAGTTGCGCAACTTGAATCTGGGACGTGACAAACTTGGTATCAGAGCAACGTCGTATCCTAGGGAGTCTGCAAGCCGTGTATAGTAGAGTCTTGTTTATAAATGTGTTGTGCACCACATTTGATAAACAAGAAGCTACCGGACATGTTAGAATGACTATCCTTCTTTTTCCTCACCTCGTGCTATAGAACGGTGTCTTAAGGGTTGATGTTTCTAGCTTATAATTGATATTTGTATGCAGATAGAGATGACTGACACCAGACAGACCACAACTAGCCACAGACTAGATACAACTGCAAGTGAGGGTACTGGCAGGGTACCACAGGTGGAGGCAGCCCATTGTGAGACCCAAGGGGAGACATCTTCTCAGCCCCTATAGCTTCTTCACCACTTCAGGAGCCTCCGATGGCTACAGGACCCCTGGCTCCACCAGCAGTACCATATATAGTTCCTCCTATTCCATCTGACCAGGATTTCAAGAGTGCAGTATGTATGTTAGCACAGTTAGTAGTTATACAGCGCCAGCCAATTACGCCAGATGTTGCCGGACCTTCTGAAGGACCCAGAATTTCAAGAGTTTGTGAATTTCTTTCCTTGAATCCTCCACAGTTTATAGGGACAGATTGTAGAGAGAACCGTCAACACTTTGTTGATCAGCTTCATAAGATCTTCAGAGTCATGCATGCCTCAGCGACAGAGTCAGTTGAGTTAGCAGCATTTCGATTGCGTGATGTTGCAATATTGTGGTATGAAAGTTGGGAGAGATCTAGGGGAAAAGATACATCCCTACCCACTTGGGATGGCTTTACAGAAGCTTTCATAGATCACTATTTGCCTCGAGAGATTAGGGATGGCCAGGTGGAACAGTTTCTGAACCTCTGACCGGGTGGCATGAGTGTCCGAGAGTACGGGCTGAGATTTGATTCATTGGCTAGATATGCACCAGCATTTACTAATACGATGCATGACAGGGTTCGTAGATTTGTGGGAGGGCTTGACTCAGATTATATCGAGGCTTGTTCTACCGCTGAACTAAATGATAATATGGATATCTCACAGTAACAGGCCTTTGCACAAGGCATAAAGGATCACCGACATCTACAATGTACGAGTGAGAGGGTCTAGAGAGAGAGACATAAGAGGGATAGGCCCGCTGGTTCACCGAGAGATTTTTAGGGTGGTCCCAGACCTCCACCACAGCAGTTTCAGGGTAGTAGATTTGATCGTCAGGGCCAGTCAGGTGCAGGTGAGGGTTCACGAGCACCAGGCTCTCAGCAGCAGAGAGGTTCAGGCCAGGCTAGGACAGCACCGCCGCATTGTGCTACTTGCGATAGGATGCATTTCGGGAGGTGCAGACAGGGTTCCACAGGTTTTTATTCTTGTGGACAAGAGGGGCATGGGTGGAGAAACAGCCCGACCATAGGTCAGGGTGGTATAGGTCAGTCGACCAGGTCAGCAGTTGGTTCCTCCACATCAGCACACTCTATCGGGTATGGACCCCAGACTTCAGCAGGTAGAGGTAGAGGCGGAGGCAGAGAGGGAGAATCTAGTTTTGGTAGTGGACAGAACCGTACATATTCATTAGCCGGCCGATAAGACTCAGAGTCATCACTAGATGTTGTGAAAGGTACATTGATTGTTTTCTCCCATTGTTTTTATGCTTTGATAGATCTTGGATCTACTATATCTTATGTTACTCCATTTATAGCGGGAAAATTATGTATAGTAGCAGAGTCATTAGATCGACCCTTTATTGTATCTACACCAGTTGGTGAGTTTATTATTTCCAGGAGAGTCTATTGAGGTTGCACGGTAGAAATTATCAACCGTCAGACCTCTGTAGACCTGGTAGAATTAGAGATGGTTGATTTTGACGTCATTATAGGTATGGACTAGTTAGCGTCTTGTTATGCTAATGTTGAGTGCCGGATGATGATTGTTAGATTCCACTTTCCAAGAGAGGCAGTTCTGGAGTGGAAAGGCGATACAACAATGCCAAAATGTAGGTTTATTTCCTATCTTAAGGCGAGGAGGATGATTACTAAGGGTTGTATTTATCATCTTGTTCGCGTTCATAATATAGATGCAGAACCACCGACTATTCATTTTATTCCGGTAGTTAATGAGTTTCTAGATGTATTTCCAGACGAACTTCCTGGTATCCCTCCCGAATGAGAAATTGATTTTGCTATCGATATGCTACTAGGTACACAACCCATAGCTATCCCTCCTTATAGAATGGCTTCTACTGAGCTGAAAGAGTTGAAGGATCAGCTGAAAATTTTGCTTGATAAAGGCTTTATCAGGCCTAGTGTTTTACCATGGGGTGCACCAGCATTATTTGTGAGAAAAAATGATCGCTCTCTGAGGATGTGTATCGATTATCGGCAGCTGAACAAGGCTACTATAAAAAATAGGTATCCCCTTCCGAGGATGGATGACTTGTTTGATCAACTACATGGTGCTAAGTACTTCTCAAAGATTGATTTGAGATCAGGGTACCATCAGGTACGTGTTCGCGAGAAAGATATTCCAAAGACAACTTTCAGAACTAGATATGGGCATTTTGAGTTTTTGGTTATGTCTTTTGGATTGACCAATGCCCCGGCAATGTTTATGGACCTGATGAATAGTATATTCAGGCCGTATCTAGATACCTTTTTGATTGTATTTATTGATGATATTTTGGTCTATTCGCATTCAAAAGCTGAGCATGCAGATCATTTGCGAGCGATCCTTCAAGTTCTTCGAGAGCAGGAACTTTAAGCAAAATTCTCTATGTGTGAGTTCTGGTTGAGCTCTGTGGTTTTCCTAGGTCATATTGTATCAGATGCAGCAGGCATTACAGTTGATAAACAGAAGATTGAGGCCGTAAAGACTTGGCCTAGACCTATGACTCCAACTGAGGTTCATAGTTTCTTAGGGTTAGTTGGGTTATACAAGAGGTTTGTTGAGGGGTTTTCTTCACTTTCAGCACTATTAACGAAGCTGACTTAAAAAGCAGTTAGTTTCAGTGGACTGAAGCTTGCGAGCATAGTTTCCAGGAGGTGAAGGACAATTTGACATCAGCACCAGTTGTAGCATTGCCAGAGGGTTCAGAGGGCTATGCGGTGTACTGTAATGCTTATGGTGTTGGGTTGGGATGTGTTGTAATGCAACATGGTAAGGTTATCGCATATGCTTCAAGGCGGTTGAGGAAGCATGAGAAGAACTATTCGACCCACGATTTAGATTTGGCTGCAGTTATGCATGCGTTAAAGATATGGAGACACTATTTGTATGGCGTTCATGTTGACATCTTCATAGATCATAAGAGCCTTCAATATATATTTAGACAAAATGAGTTAAATCTGTGACAACGTCTATGGATTGAGTTACTGAAAGACTACGACGTGGATATTTAATATCATCCAGGAAAGGTGAATATGGTAGCCGATGTCCTCAATCGAAGATCTATGGGTAGTTTATCCCATTTAGGTGTTGAGAAGCGGGAGCTAGCGCGAGAGATTAGTCAATTAACTAGCTTGGGAGTCAGATTGTTAGAGGCAGATGATAGTGGGGCCATAATTCAGGATACATCCGTGTCATCTCTAGTTGTAGAAGTAAAATCACGGCAACAAGAGAATCCTAGATTAGAGAAGCTTAGAGCCAAGGCTTAGGATCAGCAGTCTTTAGTATTTGATAAAGCAGAAGATGTAGTCCTCAAATATAGCAGTCGTTTGTGTGTTCCGAATGTTGCAGGGCTTCGACATCGAATTATGGAAGAGGCACATCATTCCCATTATTCTATTCACCCTGGTTCCACGAAGATGTACCATGATATTAAAGAGATCTATTGGTGGCATGGGTTCAAGAAGGACGTTGCTGAGTTTGTTTCGCAGTGTCCTAACTGCCAACAGGTGAATGTTGAGAACCAAAAGCGCGCTAGGCTAGTTCAGGAGATAGCCATTTCTTTATGGAAGTGGGAAGCAATTAATATGGATTTTATTACAGGGTTACCTCGATCGCATTGCAAGTTTGACTCTATTTGGGTAATTGTTGATAGACTAACAAAATCAGCTCACTTCTTGCCAGTCAGGGCTACTTTTTTGGCCGAAGACTATGCAGGGCTCTATATTAGAGAGATTGTTAGACTACACGGTGTCCCAATATCTATTATCTCTGATAGAGGAGCACAATTTACCGCTAATTTCTGGAAGTCCTTCAAGAAAGGATTAGGGACACAAGTTAATCTTAGTACCGCCTTTCACCCTCACACAGATGGACAGGCTGAGCGTACAATTTTGACACTCGAAGATATGTTACGAGCGTGCGTGCTAGACTTCAAGGGAAGTTGGGATGACCATTTGCCTCTTATTGAGTTCGCATACAATAATAGTTATCATTCTAGCATCAGGATGGCACCTTATGAGGCTTTGTATGGGAGAAAATATAGATCCCCTATTGGATGGTTCGACGTAGGTGAGTCAAGGTTGATTTGACCCGACTTAGTCCAGCAGACAGTGGAGAAATTTAAGCTCATTCGGTAGAGGTTTCTAACATCTCAAAGCCGACAGAAGTCATCCTCAGATGTGCGACGAAGGGACTTAGAGTTTTGTGTCGATGAATGGGTACTCTTAAAAGTCTCTCCTATGAAGGGTGTTATGCAATTTGGAAAAAAGGGAAAGCTTTGTCCAAGATTCATTGGGCCATACCGGATCCTTCAAAGGGTAGGACGAGTGGCTTATAAGTTAGAATTAACTTCGGGGCTAAAATCTGTTCATCCAGTTTTCGATGTATCGATGCTACAGAAGTGTGTAGGAGACCCTTCTCGGGTTGTCCCAGTTGAGGATGTTCAGATCACAAAGGAGTTTCCTACGAGGAAACTCCAATTTCCATTTTAAATCGGCAGGTCCGTAAATTGAGGACCAAAGAGGTGGCTTCGGTTAAAGTATTGTTGAGGAACAATATAAAGAAGAAGTGACCTGGGAAGCTGAGGATGGCATGAGGTCCAAATATCCTCACTTGTTTCATACCGCAGGGTGATGGCATATTAGTTTATATTAGGCAGTAAGGTAATATGCCTATCTGATTGTTTTTATATATATACTATTCCTTATTATTATTGTGGTTGTCGTTGTATATCTGCTCGCACTGTTATGGTGGAGCTATAGTGCTTAGCTATTTATGTCATCATGTGAAACGTCTAAAATTACTCATATCTCCATGGAAAGACAAAGAGGGTGGGTAATAAATTAAGAATTATGTGGTATGTGCAATTTTAAGTTTTCAAGTGTTGCATCTCAAGTTTTGAAGTTAGGTAAGTGGCAAAATAAAAGTTGGCGGAAGTTATCGTAAGTTCCTTTTTAAAGATTTCCCTGAAATTTGGGTCAAATGTCTCGGAGATTTTCTCCCAATCTATAAGAATTTATGGGACCCACACCCTATCGAATCAAAGGTCTACGAGTCTTGTATCCAATGCATCAAACCGTTTGTTCATACGACTTCAGAATAGAGAGATATTTAAATTTTCACGGGAATGCGCAAGCAAGCACGTTAGGTGGGGCCCTAGGTCGGTGGAACTTTACATATATCTTCTTCTTCGAACCTTTTATTCACTTTTTAGCTAAGAACCAGAAAAATTAGAGAAACCCATTTCTAGGATAAACTAAAGTGTAGATTTTCTCTACCTAAGTCCTTGACGAAAGTTGTTCTACGCGTTGGGCTCATCATCGTGGTATAATTTATTTTATCGATTTCGTAGCATATCACACTTTAGTGTTGGGACAGCAAGAGTTTGGATTTATTTGAAGGTTTTGAGGCGTATTACGAACTTAAGATCGAGGTAAGACCCTTCTTTCATTGACTCTAGCTTTTATAAGCGGCAAATAGCAATTTGTGACGGAAATACATATCTTTTATCGTACTGTCATGGTATCTTTTATTTTTGTGTGTTGATTATGGTCCTGCCTTGTAGTAGTATCAAGGGAGTTATCAGTAACAGTCGCTAGGTCACGTTAATTCAGCGAAAAAGGTATGTTAAGGCAATTCTCTTCTTACGGCATGTTTTCGTAAAGCTTAGGAGCAATGTAATTGAGTTGTTATCGTTGTTATACTTGTAGCCATTATTATTGATTGTTGGCTGCTCGAGTGGATATAATATTCTCTTATCGGGTTTCTTATTCAGTAGTAGCGTCCCTATGTTGGACACGACTTAGAGGCTATTTGTATAGGTTGCTTATAACTAAATTACTCACTTTTAGCTGTTTGATTGTTATTGTTGTCCTTTGGGATATTGTGATTAGATGCAAAAATGTGATCTATGGCTAGAAGGGCTATGTTCTGCCGACAGGGCTATATTGACGCCTAGAAGGGCTGTGAGTTGCCTACAGGGCTATATCGACGCCTAGTAGGGCTATGAGTTGCCTACGGGGCCATGTTGTTGCCTAAGAGGACTATGAGTTGCCTATATGCTATATTAATGCCTAAGAGAGCTATGTGCTGCCTACGGGGCTATACCATTGCCTAATAGGGCTAGGTGACTGCCTACGGGGCAAGGGGACTACCGATAGGGGTATATAGACTGATTGGCACCTTTTGGGCTTATGGGGGCCTGGGTAGGTGGTCTTGTGTGCTGTTTGTACCTGCCAAACTTATGGGGGCTTGGTTAGGTTGTTGTTTTATTATTTTTGATAAGTTTAGATTTAGGAGCAGGTCAGTATGCTTATCTTATTCTTGATTTATTTACTGGATTACTCCAGTATATTAGGACACCTGCTCATAGTATATTGTCTTTCATACACTGTACATTATTTTGTACTGATGCCCCATTACCTGGGGGTGTTGCATTCATGCATGCAGGTCCCGACAGACGACCCAATAGACCTCCTCAGCAACAATATTGACTTCTATCCGGTTGGCTAGCCCCTTTTCTCCGGAGCTGCCAGAGTTGAGAGGTTTGTTAGCTTTTGTTGTATATATTTTCATGGGTAGGTTGGGGCCTTGTCCCGCCAATCTTTACTACTCTTAGAGGCTTGCAGGCTAGTGTGTGGGGTTTATATCTACGTTATGGCCATGTTGGCCTAGTTTGTTGGTTTTTTGAAGTTTGTTAGTTGTGTGATGCATTGTCTTGATATACCTACTTTCAGTTTCGGTATAGAGATCATAGTGGCCTCGACGGCCCTATCAGGACTTCTGTGCTAATTGGCTATTTCTTTATATGAATTGTTGGGAGTAGTTGTTTCTTTTATGGATATGTTTACAGGGACCTTGCCGGCCGAGGGCTTAATTTTAAGCCGAGATATACTTGTTTGTTTTCTTGACTGCGTGTGGCTGCCATGCGCTAGTAGCAAATTGTTTAGCAGGGTCGGCAGGATCCTGAGTTTTGGCATTAGGAGTCAGTTGCGCCCCTTGAATCTGGGACATGACATATTCTTTCCCACTTCCATTCTGGAATTGGCGTTCTCTGAAGTAAACCTGCATGCCTTTGATGTTCATACTTCACTTGTTGACAATTTTGACACTTCACTACAAACTCCGCTATGTCTTTCTTCATGTCTGGCCACCAATAAATTTGCTTCAAATCTCTATACATATTGATCACATCCGGATGAATAAAATATCGCGAACCATGAGACTCTACCAACAACTTCTCAAACAAGTCACCTATTCTAGCAACACATATTCTCCCTTTGAAATTGAGTACACCATCCTCATCAAGAGTCTTCTTTTGTGCCTTACCAATTAAAATCTTCTTTCTAAGCTCCTCCAAATTCTTGTGCTCAAATTGTTTGGCCTTGATCTCTTCAATGAAAGTGACCCTTACATCAATCATATCTATCACCCCACCTCTTTCTAAGATGCCCAATTACATGACTTTAGACTCTAAGGTCTGAATTTCTTTAGCCAGAGGTCGTTTGGATACAATCAAGCAAGCTAAAATACCCATACTCACCACTTTTAGACTAAAGCGTCTGCCACCATATTATCCTTGCCCGGATGGTATTGAATGGTCACATCATAATCTTTAAGTAACTCACATTCGTTGTCTCAAATTCATATCCTTTTGAGTGAACACATGCTGCAAACTGAGATGATCAGTAAATACCTCACACTTAACACCATAGAGGTAATGCCGCTAGATCTTAAGAGTCAACACTACCGCTGCCAACTCTAAATCATGTGTTGGATAATTCCTCTCATGCACCTTCATTTGACGCGATGCATAAGCTATAACATTCTTATCCTGCATCAACATAGCATCTAAACCAGAATGTGAAGCATCACAATAAATAATAAAATCTTTACCTTTGACTGGTAATGCTAGGATAGGTGTGGTGGTCAAGAGGGTTTTGAGCTTTTGAAAGCTCTCCTCACATTTTTCAGTCCATTCAAATGGTATCTCCTTTTTGGTCAAATTAGTCAAGTGAGTGGCAATAGAAGCAAAAAAATTCACAAATCAACGATAGTAGCTAGCGAGCCCTATAAAACTCCTAACTTCTGTCACAGAACTTGGTCAAACCCAATTTTTAACCGCCTCAATCTTTTGAGGATCTACCATTAATTCTTATTTTGAAACTACATGCCTAAAAAATGCAACCTATTTCAACCAAAAGTCACACTTAGAAAATTTAGCATTTAGCTTTTGCTTCCCAAGAATACCCAAAACACTACGAAGATGGTTGGCATGCTCTTCCTCACTTTTCGAATAAACCAAAATATCATCAATAAAAACTATAACGAACAAATCAAGAAATGGTTTGAACACCCCATTCATCAAACTCATGAAAGTTGCAGGCGCATTGGTCAAACTAAAAGACATAACCAAAAACTCATCGCCGTCTTGGGCACATCCTCAGGCCTAATTTTCAATTGATGGTAACCGGATCTTAGATCAACCTTAGAGAAAACTGATGCACCTTACAATTGGTCAAAGAGATCATCTATTCTAAGCAAGGGGTACCTATTTCGAATAGTGACTTTATTCAATTGCCGATAATCTATACACATTCTCATACTACCATCTTTCATCTTAACAAACAAAACTGGAGCACCCCATGGGGAAGCACTAGGGCGATTAAATCCCTTATCAAGGAGCTCTTGGATTTGAGCCTTAAGCTCTCTTAATTTTACCAGAGACATGCGATATGGAGGGATAGAAATGGGGCGCGTACCAGGCTCTAAGTCAATGCAAAAATCTATATCTCTATCTGGAGGCATACGAGGTAAGTCATTAGGAAACAATTCACTAAACCTAGAAACCATATTAATAGACTCAATGGATGAAACTTCAATCTCAACATCCATAATATGAGCCAAATAATCCAAACAACCCTGTTCTACCAGTTTACTATCCCGAATGGAGGATATAATTTTAACTTGCTTAGGCTTGTACACCCCTTCCCACTCTAATTTTTTCCTTCCCAGAATTTCTAAAGTTACAGACTTAGTATTACAATTAAGCACAACATAATAAGGGGACAACCAAGTCATGCCTAAGATTATGTCAAAGTTAATCATATCCAAAATCACTAAGTCAACCCAAGTTTGAAATCCCATAAACAAAATAGGACAAGCACGATAGACATGGGTAACAATGACTGACTCTCCAACTGGGGTAGAAACATGAATAGGGGCATCAAGTACATCACAAATCATATCAAACTCGAAAGCAAATCACACAGATACATAAGAATAAGTAGAACACGGATCAAATAACACGTTAGCCATCCGGTCACATATAAGAATAGTACATGTGATCACCGCGTCGTACACCTCTACCTCATTCTTGCACGGAAAAACATAACACTGAGGTCTATCATCAAGATGAGCCACTTCCCTTCCTGGTTGCACGTTACCCCTACCTCCGTTACCATTACCATTTCCTCTACCTCCACGACTTCGCTGATTACCTTCTCGCCCATCTTGCGGATGTCCTTTACCATTATTACCATTCCCCGCGGGTACCACTGCTCTAGACTGTTGCTGCTGCACGGAATCTAACACACGTGGGTGGGGACAATCTCTCCTCATGTGTCCAGGTTCACCACCGTTGTAGCAAGTATAATAAAAAGATGGTCTGCTGCCCGTCGAAGGCACGACACTCTGACTATCCTAAAAATTATGAGATGGAGTTCCCGAGTAGTTACCTGTAGAGGCGGGCATAGCCGACTGCAAGTGTTGACCTTCCAGACCCCTTAGAGTAAGAGCCTTGAAAGTTACCCAAATTCTTTGCTCTTTTTGCCCAAGCCTTAGCTTGACCGTCTCGCCTCACCCTCTCCACTTTCTTAACATAGTCTGTCGCCTCATTAAAACTCCTCCCTGCAGAAGTCATATGAACAGATAATACTTCCAACTAAGAATTCAAACTTTTAATAAATAGTCGGATCCTCTCCTCCTCAGTAGTAACCAACTACGTAGCATATCTAGATAAAGCATGGAACTTGGCCTCATAAGCAGCCACATACATACAACCTTTCTCTAACGCCATAAACTCATCTTTCTTACGATCCCTCAAGGTTCTAGGCACATACTTTTCTAGAAATAGAGCATGAAATTGGGTCCACGTAAGTGGAGGTAAAGTAGAAGCTATGCACTCTATATAAGTTCTCCACCATTTCTTAGCCTCCCATTGAAGTTAGGAAGACACAAACTCAACCCCATATTGGTGAACAATACCCAATTTATGCGCCTCTTATAACAGTATAAGATAAACTCATAAGCATCTTCAGTTTCATAACCAAGAAATACCGGAGTCTTAAGCTTCAAGAACTTAGTCAACATGTCATGCTTATTACCGGTCATACGGAACCCAACAAAGGATGGAAGAAAGCTTCAGTACCTATATTTCTACCCGTCTTGGGCGCAGTGCTAGCGACATGAGGATTAGTAGGAGCTTGAGTTGTTTGAGCAGATGAAAGAACTCCATGACCAGCCAACCCTTTCAAGAATGCCATAATCTATTGAGCTAACACCGGATTGATGGGAGGAACAACCGTAGTCTTCGCTGGCACCTCTTCCTATTATCCATTTTCCTCAACATCTCCAACCTCAATATCCTCTTCTATCTCCTCATTATGCGTAGAGGGTTCTCATTCATAGGAACATTATCAATCGGTACCTCATTCACAGCAGGTGCTACTCTCCCATGGCCTTTATCCCTAGCTCTTCCTCTACCCCTGCCTTGATCGCGACCTCTCACTGCAAATTCCTCAGCTGGAGCATTGACAAGAGCTACGGGCCTAACACCGTTATAACTAGTATTAACCATTTGCGGACAAAAAAGTGAAGGAGGTTAGATACCAATTTGAATCGATAAATACCAATTGGAATCAAGTCATAGCACGAAAGGAGACAAGAGGAAAAGAGAGAGATTTCTTACAGTCCTATAGCATCTCGAAGAAAAGTAAAGGCGTCTCCGTACCATTCCACGAGACTCTATTAGACTCGTTTCGGTACATCGAGACAAACGAACCTAGGCTCTGATACTAACTTTGTCACGACCCAAACCGTCGTGATTGGCACCCACACTAACACTCTGATGGGAGAACCACTAATATAACACAAGCCAAGCAAATAATCTAAAAACTAAGGCATTTAAATAAAAAACTAAGGAAATAAAAATAGAGTTCCCATAAACTCTAACAAAAGTCTAACAATAATAACTAATAATGTGGAAGAATAATCTAGAACATGAAAGTCAATATACCAAACATCTAACAAATGATCCAAGTCTAAACAAGAAGGGATACAACCCCATACAAATGAACTAACTAAAACAAAGGTCTAAGTCTAGAAATGGTTGACATAGACGAAAGAGAATCCCATGGCAACCTGGAAGAATTGGCTCACCCTTGAATTAGAAGTGACGATCACTAATCTCCTAAGCGAGGTCTGTCAGTAGCCGCTTGAAGATGCCCTGTACTCAACAAAAAATAAGAGCAAGTGCAGAATCAGTACACAAGTACAGTGTACTGGTAATATCACGCGGCTATCCCACTAGTGCAACATAAAAAAGTCAAGACAACAATATAATCACATGCATATCATCACGACCATACATTTAAGTCACAATTTCATGGAAATCATCATTCATTATCTCAGTTACAACAAGTGTGATCAACATTGGAATGTTCATATACATACAAGTATCATAATGAAGCAAGAACAAGCATACATCACACAATCATAGAATCACAACCATCACCTACCTCGAAACAAGCTTGAAACCCTAAGAAACTTGAACCTTCCCTTTCTAGATTTGTTCCGCTTGTTCTTGGTTTACAAATAATCAATACAATACGGGAATCAATAAACAATCATTAACTACCCGGATTACTAACAATTCTATGAACCCTAGATCAAACCCCTGATCCCAATAATCCAAATTAGGGTTGTTTCCACCATAGAATCTATAACAAAACCTTCCACCATCAATATTCACGCATTCTATTACATTCTACGGATCAAAAAATGGATTCGGGGAGTGAAAATCTTACCTTTAACCTCAGGAATGGTGAATAATGAGAAAGAGTCATCTGGGGGTCGTTCCATAGCTCTAAAAGTTGAAAAGTTCCAAATAAGGTCGTCTAGGGGTTTATTTACGAATTTAAGTCACGTCTGTCCCGCTACAACGACCCTCACCCCGCTGTAGCGGCCCCAACAAAGCGACCAGAATCCCCGCGCAGCGGCTTCCGCGTAATAGTGAGTTATTCGTCTTTCATCTACGATTTAAGTTTCGTTGTACCCGCCACAACGACCATCATCCCGCTGCGGCGGCCACGCTAGAGCGGTAACTATCCTGCCAAAGTGGTCCAAAAGGAACTGGAGAGCTAATTAAAAGAATTCTAAAATTCCATTTCACAACACACCTCTAACCCACGATGATAAAAAATACCCTTTACGGTATGATCGATTCTAGGAGTTCTACTCGTCCGAATTCATTTTCGTAAAGTCGTACAGATTCCTTAACGAGTTATCTAACCACTCATGTAATCAAAACCATAATAGATCCTCTCGATTGTTACCAGATTTGTCTACACCTCAAAGACTACAATTTCGTCCAAATCTGGACAAGGTTGGAAAAATCCAAATACTACGAAAAAGTTTTCAGGCCCCAAATTTTCCCCCGATGGCTTGTCTATAACGACGGGAATGGGTCGTTACACTATGGATGTAGGTCAAGGTAACTCAATCACATTAAATTTGAAATATTAAGGTGGGTTTTCAATATATATATATATATATTCCTACCTTTGTTTGACCTGATCGATAAATAATTAAGGAACACAAACTAGACATGGGTCCCTCATCTTTTTCCTTGCCGATCAAATAATGCAACTAAATAAAAATTCATCCAACTTTGATTCTTATAAAAGACAGAAAAAATAATACAAGAAGGAAGACATAATTAAGTTTCTAAATTAATAAAACATTTATTCTATCATCAGAAGAAATGAGAATTTTTTTTGTATTACTAGTTTTTCCTTCAAAAAAAAATCTAAAAGGGAAATTAAATTATCTCTTCAAATAATTGTGATGCATGCAATACTTGGTAACAAATACGGACAGTTTCATTTTCTCCTTGGAGGAAAAAGGTTGAGTTCAAGATTGAGCTCATGATAGCCATGCTCATCATTTTTATTAGAATTTTCTTGGTTATCCTTATTTGATGTCAGAATTTAAGTCTGGCTTTAGGGACACGATATATCATCGCCGCATTATCATATGCTCTTGCTGCTTCTTCTTCCATATCAAATCTCTCAAGCCAGACACGTACCTTCTGGATGGGGTTTGTAATATCATGTCTTTACTTTCCCTTTGGCCTCTTACGCACACCCCTATATCGAACCTCAAATGGGGTTACATCTCTCGTCACCATAGCTCAAACACTGTTTTCTCTATTTTCCATCTGAAAATATTGAAGGAATATTTTTATACAGAGAAGGCTTTGTCAGTGAAAAAAAGAGAGAGACTTGTTTATATAGTCTTTTTTTAGGGGATACTTTTTCTTTAGTAATGAATTTACATGGAATTTTAGTTGTTTTAGTAAAATACATTGTACATATAAATTGCTTGAAATGTAAAAAATGATTCTTCTAAAAAAATAGTAGCAAGATAAATTTCATTGCAAGTTCATTACTCGTTAGGCTACCTGTAAATACTTTTGGGTGATAGATCTTAATTTATTTGCCAAATAAAAACTATGTTATTATAAATGCTTAATTGACTTAATTTCCAGAACAAACAAACAAAAATTTCATTACGGGAACCAAACACACTCTTAGTTAAGCAATATTTTTTATGTTTTATTCTGATAGGTGTGAACGATATATTCACATTTAATTTTTGTCTTTTAGTGTCACGATCCGAGACTACCCCCTAGACGTGACATGGTGTACTTGACCCCGAAGGGGTCTCATACAAGCCCCTATCATACATCATTGCATATGTCATAGAATAAAAGCGGAAAATTAAAACTTTTTTCTTCAACAATCGAAGTCATTTCTATAAAGTCAAAAAGATTCTAAACACTGTCTCATTGGCCATCTAATACAATAGAATACTTAGACATATAGGGATACAATCCTTACATAGTTCTAAAATGAAACTATAAAGAAAACTACTAAGGCATCTACTAAGTAAGATGTTTGTCCCCAAATTTGAGGACTCATCAACTAGCTTGGAAGATCACCTACCCCAAGCTTGAACCAATAGATCCCATCTCCATGAACCAAGCCCTACATTTGTAGAAAACATAGAAATATGGGTTAGCACAATAATGTAATAAGTATGGTAGCTATGCATAAAAACATTTGAAACATTCTTGAAAGGGGACATTTTAGTTGAAACTCATGCTATGCACTTTTGAACATCATTCTTGAAAGGGTTAGAGAACATAAGTCATAAACAACTCACATATAGTTCATCAAAGCACAAGGATAACAATATACCATAAACATAGTCTCCAATCATAGTCATAATGCACATATCATCTATTACAAGACATAGTACTCATGCATAGTCAAATATCAAGATCATAACATCATAGTAGAACAACAACATAAGTAACCCTAAGCTCTACTCGTGCAATGCATAGATAGGGTCCATAGTCCTATCTACACTAAGTATCACTTCTAAGCCACCAAGCTCATACCTATAACTCATTAATCTCATGTAAGCTAATACACATAATCAAGAGACATTCATAATCACTTAAGCAACTTCTAAAACACACGTGTGCAATGTATGGTAACTAACACTTATTTACAATATACAACGCAAATCCAATATCACATTCATACTCATTTCATGGTAAAGTCATTACATTAGTAACCTCTAGGAAACACTTGTGAATGTGGGGTTAGCATCCAATAATACCAAAACTATAAGTACTCCTTTGAAGCTACCTTAGTGATGCATTACATCTTTAGATATCATTATATACAATATTAACAAATTAAGGAAATAGTCATGTACATTACTCGAATACAAGAAAAGTCATGCATAACAACTACACATTCAATATACATACATGCATATGAATCTTATCATAATGCAAAGGAACTATCCCATGACATCCTACTAAGTCTACTTGTGCAATGTGGAAGTGAAGTCCCATACCCCCACTCCTACTAAGTAAACTCACCAAGAAGTCATAGTATAGTCCATGTTTCATTCATTAAATTCATTATTATAGGGAAAAGTTGCCATAACCGACATACACGATGTGATCTACATGGAATCCGGTGTCATATAACCCCACATAGAAAGAAGGCGTTCTTACTTGCCGAAGGTAGAACTAATTGTATTTAGCTTCTAAGTTGATCCACTAGCTAAGTCCTATGTTTGGCACATAGTTATGGGATAGGGAGATTGCTACTAGAAACCTAACCTATTGCATTAGCGGAGGAGCATCCATCTCATGAGTTTACTATAGATGACCCAACCTATTGCATTAGCGGAGGGGCCTTTTCCTCATTGTACATATCCACTCGGTACTAAGTATTATTTCCCAATTATACATAATTAGTATGGAATTGTATCTACATGTGTGAAGGCATACTTTATACTTTGTTCAATACAACTCACTAATTAGCTCATAGATTCATTTAAAGCTGAGAACTAATTTTCAACCTTAGAATCATCATTAGTATGTGAGTATAACTTTAACACTAAGATCATGTGTTCTCATGAGAATGGACTTTCAATCAACACAATAGGATGATCATGGTCATGTACATTTCATGCATAATAATGAGTAAAGGTGCATATGAGAACTATACTTTCAATTAACACCATTGATACATCATATTCATGTTTATGTGTGTGTGTGCATGATTGTCCTCACAACGTCACAACAACAACAACATTATCATCATAGACACCTCCCTTCTCAAGGGGGTCACAACATGTACATAATATCCCAACTCATGCACGATTCACAGATTGCATTTAAGGATCTTAGACCATGTAAATCAACATATCGAATATTCACTACAATAGATATGGATACATTCATCATAGCAACACCATCATGATCCTAACATAGCATTTGTATTCATATTGTATCATACTTAGTCATATTTAGGGTTGTAGGGGAGAGGGACCTTATCCCAACTCTACAATACATATGGCAAGTAAGCACCTCCACCATAAGTGGATCAACAATTAATAATTAGAATACTTGACAAGTAAACACCCCCACCATAAGTGGATCAATCCATTCATATATAATAATTTCACATAACATACCTTCATAGATTTCCCTTCAAGGCCAAGAGTCGAGATCATGTCTAACATCATAGATTTGGCACAATAGATAGAAGAACATCATAATCCAACAACATAATCAATATGATCATTTTCAAGGTAATTCATATCTAAAAGATTCTATCATATTCCATTGATGTCTAGGTGATCTAAACTAAGGCCATTCATCAAGAAATTCATCAACTCTAGAAGATCACATCTAACCCCTCAATTTGCCTCTTTCATGATATAACCCTAGACCAAGTCAATTTCATCTTAGATTCATAAGGTAATAAATAATACATGTAAAAATATACTGAGATCATGTAATTACACCATAAAAACTCTAATTCAATCAATTGAATCAACTTCTAATGACATTCATTGTGTAGAGAAAAGCCATAGTTAGGGTTGGGGGAAAACTCATGGATTCTTTAGATTTGAAGTTAAAACAATCTAAAATCAGTATTATTACCAATAATAAACATAGTTCAATCTTTATGAACAACTTAGAAAGGAATCCATGGGGTTGAGTTGAAACCCTAGCTTTTGAAGATTTCTAGAATGGAATTTAAAGTTTTTGAGAGGGCTCCATTGGTGATAGCTACCCATGAATGAAAACCACCATATCTTAGGTGTAGAAACCCACAAAAATAATAAGATAAATCCTCCATCTTAAAGCCCCTAGGTTGGTTTCTTTATTGGTCTTCAATGGTGTTCTTGGAGAGAAGACTTTGGGAGAGAGAGGGAATTGGGTTTTGATTTGGGGTCTTGACTTGTGGTGAAATAATGGATTAGTTTAGGGTCCTATAAGTATATATAGTTCATTAATTAACCACCTAACAGACCTCCCTTAAACCCCACTTAATTAACTAATTAAAACTAAGACCCCTAACTTAAAACAAAAACTTCAAAAACTGGCAGCATCCACGGACCGTGGATGGGTCTACTGGACTTGCTGTGCTTCCGTTGATTGAAGCTGGGACTTAAAATGTTGCAGGATTCATGGGAGACTAAGTATAGAGCCACGTCCAAGACCTACGGGGTGTGGTTTGATCTACTGGGCGTGGAAAGCATCCGTAGATCACCACCAAAAAGCTGAAAGCTTGCTGTCTAGACAGGTTTGGGGGACTGTTTTGGGGGTCCTCTTGTAGGACCCCTCGAGTGGTCTTAGGGGAGTCGTACCCAGAATTTTAACCCGTAAATATGTCCATCTAAGTATGAGAGTCACTTCTACAAGTTTTCACCCTCAAACAACACACCAAACTTCGACGACAAGACCCTTACAACTCACTAGTTCAAATGACTAGTTTCCGGACGTTATAGTCGTTTCTTAACGTTTGACCTCTAAAATCATCAAACTAACTTGAAAGACATTTTTCATCATTTAAACAAGTTTCCAACTATAAACTGACATGTGAGGCTCTAGGTTAACCTACTAGACTTAGTCAAGCCTTAGCTAGGTCTTACTAGTTCGTACGGGGTGTTACAGTTAGTACATGACTGTCACTATAAAATTACATGTTTTATTATTTTTTTCTATTCTCCCAACAGGTCAAGTCTCATCCACGCTCAACAAATAACTGAAAATTAAAATCTGTTTCTTTTTGCTATTTGTCATTTTTGGGGGAACACCTATCAATTAACAAATATTGAATTTCATTTGCATGTTATTTTTGATAGGTTAAAACTCAATAAAGTTTGTTCTTTACAAATATTGAATCTCACTTACTTCTTTATTGATTCTTTTTAAGAAAATCTGAAATATATTTATCCTTTGCAACTGAAAACCACAATGTTGTTAATTAAACTAGCATTAGCAAACCAATAATGAAGTGGCTTAAAACTAGCAAAAAAAAATAACAACATGTATACAAACAATTACTTAGCTTATCCATCTACATATAACAATTAAACAAAAAGCTAATTACATAATATTTAACTACGATATAATTAAGGCGATGACATATATAGAAGGAAAATTCTTATATCCTTTCAAGTGTCTGCCAAATCAATCCTATCCCAATATATAGGGAAAAGAAATCTTTTAAGAGAGTTAAACAATGAAATCTTCAAATTATGATAAAACTTTTGATAGAAAATGTGATATCTCCAAAATGTATATTCAATGGCTAATGTTTTTACTTTTGTCAATCAACTATTTAAGACTATATATGAATTTATAGAATAATATTATTAATTAAAATAGTGTGTTAATTAATATCATTAACTAACATAGTGTGACCACTATTGACGCATCTTCCCTGTAATAGTGCATAGTCAATTGTAGTTGTTAGTTAGTTATTTACTGCTTATAGGTTTAGTACTCCACGTTCATTATTAAGAGTCCACTAGGAATACACCTCCTATAGTATAGGAGTTGTTGTTGGTCTATACTTGTATTTAAAAAGTTTCTCTGCACATTGTTAAATTATAATAGATTTCATTTTTTCCATCCTGAATCTTTATGATATCAGAGCTCTTCTAAACTCCAACGAGTATCGATAAATTTGATCATCTCTTTAAAAAAAATCTCATTCATCTATCATGGTGACTCCAAGAACTTCTGTCATTGTTGTTGATAACACCACCCACCTGGTTCAATTTAATCCAAGCTCCCAGCTACCCATAAAGCTTACGTGTCCAAGCAATTTTGTTATTTGGAAGGCTCCAGTTGAATCTCTCATGTTAGGCCATGACCTTTACGGTTATCTAGATGGAACCATGATAGCGTCGTCCAAGACTGTCCTCGAGAATGCTTCAGAGGTACCCAACCCTATGTACAAAATCTGGTTTAGACAGGACCAGTTGATTCGCAATGCTTTGATGGCATCAGTCGACCAAACCATCACCTTTGCAATCACAAAAACTTCCACCTCCAAGCAAGCGTGTGACGCACTATATCACTTGTATGCCAACAAATCACATACACGAGTTTTCAGTTTTCGCAACTCTTTAGCCACAATTACGAAAAACTCTCGTAGTATGACTGCATATCTACAAGAGATCAGGAATGTTGCGGACGAACTTGCAACTGCATGAGCTCCTATTCCAGATGATGAACTTGCAGTAAAAATACTCAGTGGCTTAGGAGCTGAGTATGATTAAATTTCCGCTGCTATCCAAGCACGCGATGCACCTATTTCGTATGAAGACCTGTATAACAAGCTTCTGAACAAAGAGCTCTTTCTTCAACATAAAGAGCCTCACCAGGCAGTGTCGTCCATAACTGTTGCTATGGCGCAATGGTCTTCCCCAGCCAATTCTGCACCTCGCAACCATAGGCGAGGCCAACCATGGCGTCCACAAAGTTCCAGAAAGCAACCTACATCACCCACCCATTCAAATTGGCGCACACCTGCACCTCCTCAACCATATCTTCCAGTTTGCCAGTTATGTAGTCATATTGGACATACTGCCAGTGTATGTCGTTCCTGCTCTCATAACCACTTAGAAGCCAAGGCACACTATGCTTCGATGCTTTGGATTGTTGATTTCGGAGCGTCACATCATGTGACCACTAACTCACAACAACTTGATAGTTCAAAAGACTACACCGGGACTGAGCAAATCACCATGGGTAACGGTAACAAAATTTATGTCACTCACACTGGTAATATTCAGTTAGATGCTTTCAACAAGAAATTTCACCTTCTAATACCCTCTGTGCCCCCGCTATTAAATGTAATCTTATATATGTGTCTACATTTTGTCAAGACAACCTGAAATCCATGAAATTTTTTCCGTCTTCTTTTCTTGTGAATGATTTGAGCACGGGGGCAATGTTGGCACACGACCAGAATAGAGATGGACTTTATGAATGTCCCTTTGGAGGAGGCCAATGCAATCTGAGCTACCAAACAATTAAGGTGGAATCTCAAGAATCTTGGCATCGACGATTAGGACATCCAAATAAAAGAGTGCTTAAAATGCTTTTACATAAGTTTTCAATTCCTGTTTCCCATTTAGGAAAGTTTGATTATTGCAATTCTTGCTCTTCTAATAAAAGTCATCGACTACCTTTTTCTCCGAATACTTTACGGAGCACAAATCTTTGCAAATTATTTTTAGTGATCTCTGGGGGCCCTCAGCAGTTTTGTCGATTGATAAAAAATTATACTACGTTATTTTTATTGATCAGTTTACGAAATATATTTGGCTTTATACGGTTAAAAACAAAAGTGAGATTCAAACAATTTTTTCCAAATTTAAACCCCTTGTTGAAAACTATTTTCATACAAAAATCCTCTCGGTGTACACTGATGGTGGTGGTGAGTTTGAAGGTCTCAAGCCATTCCTTCTTACCAACAACATTGAACACCTTGTATCTCCCCCATATACACCACAATGAGTAGCCATGGCTGAACGTAGACACCGCCATATTATTGAAACAGCCAAAACCATTTTACATCAAGCCTCCATGTCTCTAATATTTTGGTCGTTTGCTTGTCAACAAGCCACATTCTTGATTTACAGATTGCCTACCCCAACTCTAGGTAACGATTCTCCATACCAACGGTTGTTTGGCGAGATTCCCAATTACCAAGTTATTCGAACCTTTGGCTGCCTTTGTTACCCATGGCGTAAGCCGTATACGAAACACAAATTAGATCCACGATCTACTCCTTGTGTTTACCTAGGCTATTCTAATGTCCACCACAATCATTAGTGTTATGATCCTATGTCTCAAAAAATATACATTTCCCGTGATGTTATCTTTTATGAAAATAAATTTCCCTTTTCTGATATGTTTTCCTCCATTAAGGAAAAAACTTTTGACTTTACAATGGGATATTCTGCCAACTGAATCGCCTGACTCCACTCCTGCACATGTGCCATCAATAAATCATGAGATCCCACCGCCAATCCAGGTTGCTACAAGATTGCAAAAGGCTTCTTCTGTGGATCCATCTTCAACTCCATATCTTGAGATAGTGCCACCTTTCACTAGTGTCTCAGACTCCTCTGTGAGACACCTTGATGATCCAGGTTGTTCTATTCCCACTCGTCATACATCTCCACCCCTACTCCAATATAAACACCGAAACCGTCAAGCACAAATTCCACCCGCAACACCTCTTTTACCTGATGTAGATTCAGTCCCAACCCAGGTTCAATACCCACCTCCTAACCCATCTTCCAGTATCAATCCATTATTTACCACAACTATCACATCTACCCAACCACCCACTGTTCATCGCCCTTTCACTCATTCTCAGGATAACATCACTAACCCAATGAAAGTATTTGATTATCTTGCCCTTACCTCTATTAAATCGCTTCCCACCACTTATAACCAAGCCCAAAAGAGTTCACACTGGAGAGAAACTATGAAACTTGAGTTTGATACCTTAATGACCAATCTAACCTGGGAGCTCGTACCACCGTCCACTTAACACAATGTGGTTGACTGCAAATGGATTTATCGTATCAAAACCAAACTGGATTGAAGTGTGGATAAGTATAAAGATCGGTTGGTTGCAAAAGGTTTTACTCAACGTTCGGGTGTAGATTATCACTCTACCTTCAGCCCAGTTGTTAAATATGTTACTGTTCGATAGGTTTTATCACTTGCATTTCAATATAATTGGCCCTTGCACCAGTTTGACGTGAATAAATGCATTTCTTCAAGGTCACCTTAATGAAGATTTCTATATGCGCCAACCTCCTGGGTATGCTCATCCTGATTTTCCTCATTATGTGTGCAAACTAAAGAAAGCAACTTACGGCCTAAAGCAGGCTTCTCATGCTTGGTATTCTGAGTTAAAGCAGTTCCTCATCCAAATGGGATTTCAAAAATCCAACTCTTATTCCTCTCTTTTTATTCATCATCACAGTAGAACGCTGGTTTACATTCTTGTATATGTTGATGACATTATTATTACTGGTTCCAATTCTGATGTTATTCAACTGGCTATTTGGGCTCTTTCGTCTCGATTCTCTCTCAAAGATCTGGGACAACTGCACTACTTCTTAGGTGTTGAGGTCCTTCGCACAGAAGCTGGAATCATTCTTTCTCAAGCCAAGTATATTTCTGATCTTCTCGCTGCCCATAATATGTCTGAATGTAAACCTGTTCATACACCCATGACTTCCTCTACTTTTCTATCCCTTAAGGATAGTACACATTCTGTGGATGCCTCCTTGTATCGTCAAGTTGTTGGTAAGCTTCAGTACTTGTCATTTACCAGACTAGACATAAGCTTTGTCGTCAATAAGTTGTCTCAATTTATGCATGCTCCTACACAAACACATTGGTCTTTTGTTAAACGGCTTCTGCGCTATCTCCAACATACCAAGAATTACGGGTTACAGATAACGAGCAACACATCACTTGGGTTGTTTATGTATTATGATGCGGATTGGGCAGGTGACATTAATGATAGGACTTCTACTTCTGGATATATTCTTTATTTTGGTCAAAATCCCATTAGTTGGTCCTCCAAGAAGCAACATACTGTAGCTCGTGCTTCTACTAAGGTAGAGTACCGTGTTGTCGCTTCTGCTCTTATTGAAGTCAATTGAGTTCAAAAATGTCACGTCCCGAGACTAGCCCGGAGACGCGGACACGGGACCTAGGACCACAAGTGATCCCAAGCTAACCCTGCTGGCATGATCATGAGCATACTAAAGATAATAAGTTGATGCGGAAACTAAATCATAAATAAGTGAAGATGGGGAATACCCATAGACTATAACTGAGATATATGAAAACTTATGAGTTTAATACAAACAAGTTATTAACTCAAAACTAAGATGAATCTAACTATGTATGAAATAAGGCTCTAAAATGACTAGAAATATTGGGACATGCCCCAACTAGATCTAGCAAAAACTGAAAACTAGAAGACTGAAAGCAATAAAGATAAACATGTCACTAGTCCTCGAAGAATGAGGACTCACCACTGATGCTGCTGAACTGAAGATCGGGAACCGATCTAAG
>JAJOOO010011397.1:0-32192 GCA_029582685.1 Solanum piurae
ATAAATACTTAGTTCAAAGCTATCTTTTTATTATTTTTATTTTATTTCAATTTAAATCCCCCCATTTTTTATATAACGACTATTGAGTTAAATATTTGCTATTGACAATATTCTTCCATATTCTCTGTGGGATCAACCCCGACTCATAGTTGGGTAAATATATTACATACGATCGTTTATATTTCTTTACAAGAAGTATATTTGAACTTTATCAAGACCATAACTCAAAATATTCTATTCATCCAGGCGCCACTAAGATGTATCATGACCTGCGGGAAGTCTTTTGGTGGAATGACATGAAAAGAGATATAGCAGATTTTGTGGCTAAGTGCCCCAATTGTCAGCAAGTTAAGGTAGAACATTAGAAACCAAGAGGTATGACTCAAGAGATCGACATTCCTACTTGGAAGTGGAAAGTGATCAACATGGACTTTATCATAGGTTTACCTCGTACTCGTAGACAACATGACTCCATTTGGGTGATAGTTGATAGAGTTACTAAGTCTTCACGCTTTTTGGCGGTCAAGACTACAGATTCGGCATAGGACTACACCAAGCTTTACATTAATGAGATAGTTAGGTTGCATGGGGTTCCTTTGTCTATCATTTCAGATAGAGGTCCTCAGTTTACCTCTCATTTTTTGAAGTCATTTCAGAAAGGTCTAGGTACCGAGGTTAACCTTAGCACAACATTTCATCCACATACGGATGGTCAGGCAAAGAGTACCATTCATACCTTAGAGGACATGTTGATAGCTTGTGTGATTGATTTCAAGGGTAGTTGGGATGATCACCTTCCTCTTATAAAGTTCGCCTACAATAATAGTTACCATTCCAGCATTCAGATGGCCCCTTATGAGGCATTGTATAGGCATGTATGTAGATCTCCAGTTGGTTGGTTTGAAGTAGGTGAAGCAGCCTTGATAGGACCAGATCAGTCCATGATGCTATGGAGAAAGTGAAACTCATCAGCGATAGACTTAAGACATCTAGAGTCGCCAGAAGTCTTATGAAAATGTGAGAAGAAGGGAACTAGTGTTCCAAGTTGATGATTGGATTTTTCTGAAAGTGTCACCTATGAAAGGGGTGATGAGATTTGGCAAGAAAGGGAAGCTCAGTCCTAGATATGTAGGCCCTTACAAGATCTTGAAAAGTATTGGTAAAGTGGCTTATGAGTTAGAGTTGCCAACAGAACTAGCAACAGTGCATCTGGTTTTCCACATTTTGTTGTTGAAGAAGTGTGTGGGTGACCCAGCGTCTATTGTACCTTTAGAAAGTATGGTTGTGAAAGATAGTCATACTTATCAATAGGTACCACTTGAAATCCTTGATCATCAAGTTCGAAGGTTGAGAAACAAAGAAGTCGCTCCAATCAAGGTTTTGTGGAGGAGTCAGTCCGTAGAGGGAACTACTTGGGAAGCAGAAGCAACCATGAAGCCCAAGTATCCTGACCTCTTTCCTTCTAGTTCCATTCCAGCTTGAGGTACTAGTTCCTCTTCAATTTTTCAGTCATTCATGCATATGGTATCATGCTCTTGCAGTTTGTACTTGCATTTTCAGCGTATTTGCATGTTCTTGGGACTTAGTTCAGTCAGAAATCAGTTTCCCGTGCTTAGTGGTAGGGTTTGCAGCTCTTTCCCTCCATTTCAGCTAGTTTAGTCTTCATTCAAGGACGAATGTTCCCAAGGGAGAGATAATGTAACACCTCGTATCCGAAAGCAGACCTTAAAGTAGATTTCCGGAAGTTGCAGGTGCAGCTCTTGGACGCCACCCACGGACCGTAGGGTGACCCATAGATCATAGGGTGAACCACGGCCCATGGTGGTGCTCCGTGGTTCACATTTGCGACCCACCCCAGTCTCAGCCCCAAAAATCTCTCTAAGTCCTGACCCACGCCAGGACCTATGGATCGTAGGTCAGACCACGGTGTGTGGTCCGGGGTCGTAGGTGGGACCCCAAGATTTCAATCTCCAGTCACGACTGACGGTCGACCAGCACAAACCGTCAGCCGAGCGACGGTCCGTCGGTGACCTCGACAACTTTTAAATCAGGGGTCTTTTTGTCTTTTCCTAATGCGTTAGACCCCTAAACTTCATCGTTTAAACCCTAAACTACATGGTTTTGGTCAATTTAGCCTAGAAAAATAACTAGAACATACCTAAGTCAAATCATTCATCAAAACTTAGAAACTTAGAGTGTAGAGAGAAGAAAGAGGCGACCAAACCCTAGTTCAAGAATGCAACAAGGTTCTATAAGTTCCATCCCCGAAATAGAAAGATTTCTACGTGGAATTTGTCACCAGGTATGTGAGATTTCACTAGTGGGTTCCTTTCACCCATTAGGTCCTTAGTTTTTAGTCAGATTCTTGATTCCATTATTATTATCTAGACTTAGGGTTTCTTGAATGTTAGAATTGTTGGATTTTCAGCTTTTAGAATTATCCAAATCATATTATATCGTTTTAGTATTGCTTTGCCCAGATTCATGCATAAATTCATAACCCTAGCTATGTAGTTCTTTTAGTTTATGAATTACATATGCTAGGTCAGTAAATTCAGCTATATATAAACATGACTCAGATTTCGAATGCATTACTTTCAGTATATTAATGTACATCCTCAGTTTGCATGTCAGGTTTGAGCAATCCAATACTACAATATTACAATAATAGAATGTTAACTACTTATTCATATGGGAAGCTTAATACCGAGTGGACTAGGGTCAGTAACCCTCAAGTCTTAGAACTATGTGCCTCATAGGTTGTAAGTCCCCTCTGTGGGAATTATTTTAGTGATCATGCCAGCATGCCTCTATACCTGTGTAGGGTATATTGGGTCGTCTCGATGGGGCGTATACATCGGACTCCACATTTAGCTCATGTGGTTTTATGTCGGTTATTAATAGCTCCCTTACAGTTCAGTCAGATTCTATTGTATTGACCATGTTATTAGTATATATAAGTGTTCAATCTCAGCATGTTATAAACCTGGTCATTGCATTCAGATTAGCCATGTTCAGTACTTTCAGTATCCTTATCATGTTTAGATCATGTTATTGCTTTATATGATTTGATTCAGTTATGTTATTGTTCAGTTATGTTCTATCCTACATGCTCAGTACCTTTCAAGTACTGACACATACTCTGTGCTACATCTTCTTGTGATGTAGGTTCAGGTCCTCAGCACTCAGACCACACATAGATAAGTTCCCGATCTTCAATTCAGTAGCATCAGCAGTGATTCCTCATTCTTTGAGGACTACTGGCATGACTATCTTTATAGTTTTTAGCTTTAGTTTCAGTTTTGCTAGATCAAGCTGGGGCATGTCCCAACATTTCTAGTCAGTAGAGGCTTTATTTCAGACGTAGTTAGTTTCAGCTTTAGTCTTAGAGTTTGATTTCTTATTTGTACTCAAACTCACAATTTTCTTATATTCAGATTAGTATATGGGTATTCCCCATTATTTCAATTTATTATGATTTAGCTTACGCATAGATTCATTGTTCAGTTTATCTCTAGTATGATTATGATCATGTCAGTAGGGTTAGCTTGGGGTCACTTGTAATCCTAGGTCCCGTGTTGCATCCAGAGGGTAGACTCGGGCCGTGACCACGAACCGTCGGTCTGGTCCATTGGTGAGCCTCGACAGTAGTTAAGTTAGGGGTCATTTGGTCTTTTCCTTATGCGTTAGACCCCTAAACTACGTCGTTTAACCCCTAAACTACGTAGTTTTGGTCAGTTTTAGCATAGAAACATTACTAGAACTTATTCAAGTCAGATCATTCACCAAAATCTAAGAAAACTTAGAATGCAGAAGGAGAAAGAGTCGACCAAACCCTTTTCAAGAACGCAAAAAGGTTTCGTCAGTTCCAACCCCGAAATCAAAAGATTTCGCCGTGGAATTCATCACCAGGTATGTGGGATTTCACTAATTGGTTCGTTTCGCCCACTAGGTCCCTAGATTTTAGTCAGAATCTTGATTTCCTTGATATTATCAAGACCTCGAGTTTCTTGAATGTTAGAATTGTTGGGTTTTAGCTGATAGAATGATCTAAATCAGATTGTCATGAATTTAGTATCGTTTGTGTAGATTCCTTCATAAATTCAGAACCCTAGTTAAGTATTTCTTTTAGTTCATGAATTATACATGGTAGATCAGTTATTTGTAATATACATGCTCCAGATTTGAATGTTGTATTATCAGTACATTAATGTTGCATTTTCAGTTAGCATGTCAGTATTTTGAGCTATCCAGTATTACAGAAATTTAGTAATAATATGTTAATTACATAATTAATTGGGAGTAGCTTAATACCGAGTTGGACTAGGGTCAGTCACCCTCATAGTCCCAGAACTACGTGCCTCATAGGTTGTAAGTCCCCTTTTGTGGGCATCAATTTAGTAATCACGCCAGTCATGCATCTATACCTCTGGCAGGGTATATTGGGTCCTCTCAATGAGGTGTATACATCGGACTCCACATTTAGCTCACGTAGTTTTATGTCGGTTATTAGTATCTCCCACAGTCATATTCTAGTGCATTGACCAGGTTATCAGTTACAGTCAGTATTCAGTCTTACCATGTTATAAGCTTGGTCTTTACGTTCAGTTATTTCATGTTCAGTATTCTCAGTATAGTATCATTCTTATCTTATATCATTGCCCAGTTATATGCTTTGGTTCAGTTATGTTATTATTCAGCTTTACCCTATCTTGCATGCTCAGTATGTTTCAAGTACTGACGCATACTCTGCACTTCATCTTCTCGTGATGTAGGTTCAGGTTCTCAGCTTCCAGATCACGCATAGATCGTTTCCCGATCTTCAGCTCAGTAGTATCAGTGGTGAGTCCTCATTCTCTGAGGAGGACATACATATGTCCTTTGCTTTTAGTCTTTAGTTTTTCAATATTTGTTAGATCTAGTTGGGCATGTCCCAACATTTCTAATTAGTAGAGGCTTTATTTCAGACATAGTTAGTTTCAACTTTAGCATTCGAGGTTGACTTTTCAATTGTTGTTAAACTCTCAGTTTTCTTATATATTTAGACAGTATGGGTATTTCCCATAATTTCATCTCAGTTTCTCTTATGGTTTAGCTTCCACACAATTTTCTTTACTTTAGTTTATTTAGTATGCTTATGAAATGCCAGCAGGGTTAGCTTGGCGTCACTCGTGATCCTAGGTCCCGTGTCCGCATCTTGGGGGTAGCCTCGAGGCTTGACAAACTTCATATCAGAGCATTAGGTTTAAGAGTCCTAGGATGTCTAAAAATCTGCACTAAGTAGAGTCTTTTTCATGGGTGTGAAGTGAACCACATCTAATGAGAGGGGAGGCTACGAAGTTTTTTAGGAAAACTTCATTTTCTTGTTACTCTTATCATGCGTAAGGTATTATCTTATTCTTCGCTTCAAACTTGACGTTATGCATTTCAGATCATGCCTCTTCGTAGAGCTAATGCCAAAAATGTGAATGCTAGGAATGCTAACACAGCTTCTACAGTCCCAGATCAGGAAGTTTCGAATGCAGAGTTTCGAAATGTCATTCAACTTTTGGCTCAGAGTGTGACAACCCAGAACAATCAGCAGGTTCCAGTTCCTACTAATGCTAATGTTGGGTCAGCTGCAGCTAGAGTGCGAAATTTTGTTAGGATTAATCCGCCTGAGTTTTTAAGGTCACAAGTTGGAGAAGATCCCTAAAACTTCATAGATGAAGTCAAGATCTTTGGAGTGATGCAAGTGACGGGTAATGAAAGGGTAGAGTTGGCATCTTACCAGCTCAAGGATGTGGCTCACATTTGGTTTACTCAGTGGAAACAGAAGTACAAATGTTGCTCCTATCACTTGGGAGTAATTTAGTGAGACTTTTCTGGACAGGTTCTTCCCAAGAGAGTTGAGGGAGGCAAAATCTCAGGAGTTCATGAACTTAAGGCAAGGTAGCATGTTAGTCCAAGAGTACGGACTCAAGTTCACCCAACTCTCCAGGTATGCTCCTCACATGGTTGCCGATTCCAGGGCTCAAATGAACAAATTTTTGTATGGAGTGTCAGACTTAGTGAAAACATAGTGCATAAATGCTATGTTGTTGAAAAATATGAACATCGCTAGGCTCATGAGTCATGCTCAGCAGGTTGAGGGAGACAAGCTTAGGGAACAAGCTAAGCAGAAAATAAAGGCTAGGACAGACAACTATGAGTATTCTCAACAAAAATCGGGTGGTGGAAATCGCTCGTAGGTTCAGCAGAAATCTTCAGCCCCAGCACCTTGATCAGCTAGTGTTCCATCCTCCAGGTTTCGACAGGATCAGAAAGGTAGGGTATCAGGCTCTAAGTCTTAGGGGACTGTTTCAGGTACTAGGACTTACCCAACTTGTTCGAAGTGTGGTAAAAACCACCTAGGCTAGTGTCTTGCAGGGAAGGAAGTATGGTTTGGGTGTGGTCAATCTTGTCACAGGTTGAGAGACTGTCCTTTTTCTAAACAGGGTCAAGGAGGTAATAATGGTAGAACTTAGTCCACAACTTCAGCAGCACCAGTAGGTCACCCGACTCAATAGGGTAACTCATTTGGTACAAGTGGCTGGTAGTCAGTGCCATAATGTAAGCATGCATTGGTTACATTCCTGTTATGCCTCAGTCAATTGTAGAACTAGGATCGTTCGTTTTTAGTTTCCAGAAGAACTAATCTTAGAATGGAAGTGTAGTAGCTTAACGCCTATGGGTCGATTAATTTCTTACCTTAAGGCCAGAAAGATGATTTCCAAGTGATATATCTATCATCTAGTTCAGGTTAAGGATTCAAGATCTGAAACCCCAACTCTTGATTCAGTACCAGTAGTTAATGAGTTCCCAAAAGTGTTTCCAGAAGATCTTCCTGGAGTTTCTCCCGAAAGGGAAATTGACTTCAGAATTGATCTCCTTCCAGATACCCAGCCTATTTCTATTCCTCCTTACAGAATGGCTCCAGCTGAACTTAAGGAATTAAAAGAGCAGTTGAAAGACCTTCTAGATAAGGGTTTCATCAGACCTAGTATCTTTCCATGGGGTGCACCAATGTTGTTTGTGAAAAACAAAGATGGTTCTCTCAGGATGATATCCTCATTTACTCTAAGAATGAGGAAGAACATGCGAATCATTTGAGGGTTGTCCTGAAAAATCTCAAAGATTGCTAGTTATTCGCTAAGTTTAGCAAATGTGAGTTTTGGGTGCAATATGTAACTGTCCTTGGTCATATTGTGTCTAGCAAAAGAATTCGAGTGGATTCCCAAAAAGTAGAAGCAGTGACACAATGGCCCAGACCTACCTCTCCAACATATATCCAAATTTTCTTGGGTCTAGCTGGTTATTACATAAGGTAAGTGGAAGGATTTTCATCCATAGCCTCACCACTGACTAAGTTGACTCCAAAAAAGGTTAAGTTTCAGTGGTCAGATATTTGTGAGAAAAGCTTCACAAAATTGAAAACTAGGTTGACTATAACTCTTGTTTTGACTCTACCGGAGGGTTCAGACGGTTATGTGATCTATTGTGATGTATCCAGAGTCGGCCTAGGTTGTGTGTTGATGCAGCGAGATAAGGTTATAGCTTATGCTTCTAGGCAGCTTAAGGTGCATGAGAAGAACTATCCAACTCATGACCTCGAGCTTGCAGCAGTGGTGTTTGCACTTAAGATTTGGAGACATTACTTGTATGATGTTCACGTAGATGTGTTCACAGACCATAAAAGCCTTCAGTAAGTGTTCACCCAGAAAGAGTTGAATATTAGCAGAGGAGATGGCTTGAGTTACTCAAGGATTATGATATGAGCGTGCATTATCATCCTGGTAAGGCCAATATAGTAGCAGATGCTCTTAGAAGACTAACTATGGGTAGTGTACCACATGTTGAGGAAAAAAGGAAAGAACTAGCAAAATATGTTCACAGGCTTGCTCGCTTGGGAGTTTGCCTTATGAGCATATCAGATTGTGGTATAACAGTTCAAAATGGGGCAGAATCTTCATTGGTAGCGGAGGTTAAGAAAAAGCAAGATAGTGATCTGATATTGCTTCAACTAAAGGGTGTAGTTCATCAACAGAGAGTTGAGGTTTTCTTCCAAGGGGGAGATGGTGTGCTTCGCTACCAGGATCACTTATGTGTTCCTAAGGTGGGTGATTTGAGACAACAGATTATTGCAGAATCCCCATAACTCCAGATATTCTATTCATCCAGACGCCATTAATATGTACCATGATCTGCGGGAAGTTTTTTGGTGGAATGGTATGAAAAGGGATATAGCGAATTTTGTGGTTAAGTGCCCTAATTGCCAGCAAGTGAAAGTAGTACATCAGAAACCAGGAGGCATGACTCAAGAGATCAACATTCCTACTTGGAAGTGGGAAGTGATCTACATGGACTTCATTACAAGTTTACCTCGTACTCGCCGACAACATGACTCCATTCGGGTGATAGTTGATAGAGTCCCTAAGTCTGCGCGCTTTTTGGCTGTTAAGACTACAGACGGGGGAGGACTACGCCAAGATTTACATTAATGAGATAGTCAAGTTGCATGGGTTTCCTTTGTCTATCAACTCATATAGAGGTCCTCAGTTTACCTCTCATTTTTGGAAGTCATTTTAGAAAGGTGTTGGTACTTTGGTTAATCTTAACACAACATTTCATCCACAGACGGATAGTCAGGCAGAGCGTACCATTCAGACCTTAGAGGACATGTTGAGATCTTGTGTGATCAATTTCAAGGGTAGTTGGGATGATCACCTTCCTCTTATAGAGTTCACCTACAATAATTGCTATCATTCCATCATTCAGATGGCCCCTTATGAGGCATTGTATGGGCGTAGATATAGATCTCCAGTTGGTTGGATTGAAGTAGGTGAAGCAGCCTTGATAGGGTCATTAGAAATAGACTTACCAGAGTCGCCAGAAGTCATATGCAAATGTAAGGAGAAGGGACTAAGAGCTCCAAGTTAATGATTGAGTTTTTTCTGAAAGTTTTACCTATGAAGGGGGTGATGAGATTTGGAAAGAAAGGGAAGCTCATTCCTAGATATGTAGGCCCTTACAATATCTTGAACATAATTGGTAAAGTGGTTTATGAGTTAGAGCTACCAGCAGAACTGGCAGTAGTGCATCCAATTTTTCACATTTCTTTGTTGAAGAATTGTGTTAGTGATCCAACATCTATTGTACCTTTAGAAAGTGTGGCTGTGAAAGATAGTCTCACTTATGAGGATGTGCCAGTTGAGATTCTTGATTGTAAGGTTAGAAGGTTGAGAAACAAAGAAGTCACTTTAGTTAAAGTTTTGTGGAGGAGTCAGTCCGTAGAGGGAGCTACTTAGGAAGCAGAAGCAGCTATGAAGGCAAAGTACCCTCACCTCTTTTCTTCCGATTCCATTCCAGCTTAAGGTAATAGATCATCTTCAGTTTTTCAGTCATTCATGCGCAGATGCAGTTTTAGTATCATGTTCCTTCAATTTGTACTTGCATTTTTAGCGTATTTGCATGTCCTTGGTAATTAGTTCAGTCAGAAATCAGTTTTTAGAGTTAAACGGTAGGATTTGCAGTTCTTTCCCTCCATTTCACCTAGTTTAGTCTTCATTCGACGACGAATGTTCCCAAGGGGGAGATAATGTAATACCCCGTATGCTAGAACTACCAAAATGCAGGTTTCCAGAAGTTGCAGGAGCAACCCACGGTTGCCACCCATGGATCGTAGGGTGACCCACGATTTGTGCTGGTGGTCCGTGGGTGGCCACCTACAGCCCTTGTCCAGAAGACCCTAAAAATTTGGACAAATCTAGACCTATGCCTGGACCTATGGACCGTAGGTCAGACAACAGTCTGTGGTCCAGGCCATAGTTCAGACTTCTCCTCCGCAGCCTCCCAGTCGCGAACGACGGGTCACCAGGATGGACCGTCGGTCTGGTTTATTGGTGACCCCCAACATCAGTTAATTCAGTGGTCGTTTGGTCATTTCCCTATGAGTTGGACCCCTAAACTACGTCTTTTAACCCCTAAACTACGTAGTTTTTGGTCAGTTTTAGCATAGAAACATAATTAAAACTTACCCAAGCCAGATCATTCACCAAAAACTTAGAAACTTAGAACGCAGAAGGAGAAAGAGTCAACCCAACCCTCTCCAAGAACGCAACAAGGTTTCGTCAGTTCCAGCCCCGAAATAAAACGATTTCTCTATAGAATTTGTCACTAGGTATGTGATATTTCACTAGTGGGTTCCTTTTGCCCACTAGGTCCCTAGATTTTAGTCAGAATCTTGATTCCCTTGATATTATCTAGACCTAGGGTTTCTTGAATGTTAGAATTGTTGGGTTTTAGCTGATAGAATGATCTAAATCAGATTGTCATGAATTTAGTATCGTTTGTGTAGATTCCTTCATAAATTAAGAACCCTAGTTAAGTATTTCTTTTAGTTCATGAATTATACATAGTAGGTCAGTTATTTATAATATCCATGATCCAGATTTGAATGTTGTATTATCAGTACATTAATGTTGCATTTTCAGTTAGCATGTCAGTATTTTGAGCTATCCAGTTTTACAGAAATTTAGTAATAATATGTTAATTACATAATTAATTGGGAGTAGCTTAATATCGAGTTGGACTAGGGTCAGTCACCCTCATAGTCCCAGAACTACGTGCCCTGTAGGTTGTAAGTCCCCTCTGTGGGCATCATTTTAGTGATCACGCCAATCATGCCTCTATACCTCTTGCATGGTATATTGGGTCCTCTAGATGAGTCGTATACATCGGACTCCATATTTAGCTCATGTGGTTTTATGCCGGTTATTAGTATCTCCCACAGTCAGATTCTAGTGCATTGACCAGGTTATCAGTTACAGTCAGATTTCAGTCTCAGCATGTTATAAACTTGGTCTTTGCGTTCAGTTATTTCATGTTCAGTATTCTCAGTATAGTATCATGCTTATCATATATAATTGCCCAATTAAATGCTTTGGTTCAGTTATGTTATTATTAAGCTTTACTCTATCATGTATGCTCAGTACATTTCAAGTACTGATGCATACTCTGCGGTACATCTTCTCGTGATGTAGGTTCAGGTTCTCAACTTCCAAATCACGAATAGATTGGTTCCTGATCTTCAGCTTAGTAGTATCAGTGGTGAGTCCTCATTCTCCGAGGATGACATACATGTTTCCTTTGCTTTTTGTCTTTAGTTTTCAGTATTTATTAAATCTAGCTGGGGCATGTCTCAACATTTCTAATCAGTAGAGGCTTTATTTCAAACATAGTTAGTTTCATCTTTAGCATTCGAGTTTAACTTTTCAGTTGTTGTTAAACTCTCTGTTTTCTTATATATTTAGATAGTATGGGTATTCCCCATCATTTCATTTTAGTTTATCTTATGATTTAGCTTCCGCACAGTTTTTCTTTACTTCAGTTTATTTAGTATGCTTATGAAATACCAGCAGGGTTAGCTTGGGGTCACTCGTGATCCTAAGTCTCGTGTTCGCATCCTGGGGTAACCTCGAGGTGTGACATGCCTAATTCAGATAAGTACTTATTGAATTTCGGCAAAAGGTTTTCACCACCACAATCTGATAGTAATGTTTGGATATGTTTACCATGTCTCTTTTCCGTTTCTATCTTGAATTCTTTGAACTTTTTAAAGCATTCAGATTTATGGTGCAACAAATAAATGTATCCATATTTTGAGTAGTCATCTCTGAAAATAAAAAAATACTCAAAACCCCCTCTTGATCGTATATTCATATGACCGCACAAATCAGAAAAAATTAATTCTAACTTATTACTGGCTTTATTTCCTTTGAAAGGGAAATGTCTCTTTGTCATATTTCCTTCTAAACAAGATTCACATGTTGGTAATGCCACCACTTTCAATGAACTCAAAGGTCCATCAGAAACCAACCTGAAATTCTATATATATTAATATGACCAAGACGTAAGTGCCATAAGTAAGTTTGACTCAATTCAGAAATACGTTTTCTTTTATGACAAATATCACTATTATTTATTTCATTTTGTTGTAGCATGTCATGGGAGATATCAAATACAAATAGATGATGTATTTTAGGAGCACTATGGATGAATTCCTTATCGTACTTAATCACAACACAATTATTTGCAAATCATCTTCATAACCAGCATCCATTATTTTTTAAACTAAAAGCAAATTCCTTCTTGTCAAAGGTACATAAAGGACATATTTTAAAAATAGAATTTTGGAACTACTAAAAGAAAAGATATATTTCCTATTGCTCAGACTGGTGTTGGCTCCCCATTCGCCTGAAAAACACAAACATCATTCTCACTTAGCCGCTGTGTTTCCTAAAACCCCTGCAAAAAAGTGCAGACATGATCAGTGGCTCCCAAATCTACAACCTTTAATTGGGTAGAAACAGCCGCTAAATAGGTTTCAACGACATTTAAACAAGAATTACCTATGTTCTTCATTTTGGCCTGATAGTTAGGGCATTGCCTCTTACGATGACCAGGTTGCTTGAAGTGCTAGCACTTGCCCTTAGACTTAGCCACACCACCTCTAGCACCTCTAGGTTCCACAACCTTGCACGATTTCTTCTTCTTCTTTTGGGATTTAGCCGACTTAGACGAAGAAGCGATAGGTTTGTCCACCATGTATGCCACAGAGGGAGGAGTTTTCTTCTTGATAATGGATTACGCTACTATTAGTACATTCAATAATTTCGCAATAGACAAATCCATCATGTTCATATTATAATTCCAGTGAAATTGTTGAAAATTGTCGAACATAGTCTGTAGGATCATCTCCACCTGAGATTCATTATCACTAGCAGAGCCAAGTATCTCTAGCTCATTTAGATAACTCATCATGTTCAGCACATGATCCTTGACATGTGATCCTTCAACCATTTTGGTGGTCAAGAGAGCTTTCATGACAGTCTACTTGGCAGCACGATTTTGCTCTCAGAACATCTCTTTGAGAGATTCGAGCATATCGTAAGTAGATGTCATAGACTGATGATGATGTTGCAAGTCATTCGCTATTGAGGCAAGAATGTAGCACATTGCCATCTCATCAGCCTTGACCCATTTCTCATATGCTTTAATCTCTTCATCAGTAGCATCCACTGGTTTAATGGGGCATTCTTCAACCAACACATATTTGAAACCCTCAGGTGTTAGAACAATATCAAGGTTTCGTTTCCAGTCCCCATAGTTAGGACCTTCTAGTTTGTTTTGGTTCAAGATAGAGGACAGAGGATTGAAGGAGACATAGTTAATCTGAGAGATATTTAAATTGGATCATTAGTAAGGTATGCTTTATTTAAAAAAACAAAACAAGAAACATATAATCATGCTAATGAACAGTTAGAATCGATATGGAAACTTAATTATTCAAGAAAATATATGAGCAAATTGATATATATAGTACCACTCCAACTCAGTTAGAGAGTAACTTGTGAAGTTTAGTCAGATATATATATATTGTATTTTGTTCATTGATTCATTATGCAACTTAGTTGGAAAATTAAAATAAGTCATCAAATAAAAAGGCATACATTACAGTATTAAAACATACAAGGTTATCCGATGGGGAAGAGGACCTATGTCAACATATAAACTCATATATTAAATGTAAAAATCATTTATAAGAAGTAGGGATGAACCCTTAAAACTCTTTTAAAATATCAAAAACAAAAAAAATTGTTTATCAAAGGAACAACATGATATATACATATTTAATCAAACATGTATCAAAATCATGGAATTTTATTACATTACCAATTATATGTAAGAAAGCTCTGATACCAATTGTTTGAATATGCACAATGAAAATATTATCTAGAATCACAAACATACATTATAGCATAATAATGTAAACTGAACAAATTGTGAAACTCTTATCTTTTTTAGCTTTCACACAACTCGTTCAGGGACTGGGACTCCAAGATTGCAGCCTTCTAGTAATTCCTAACTAACTATTTCAATCAAGTCTTGTGTGGATAAGAAATTTTAAGAAAAAAGGATGATCTTTTCTTGAGAACCACCACCCGTATTTATACTTTTCAGCATAAGGGATGATCTATCCAACAACCATGATCAATAGTTATCAACAATCACTAAATATCATTAAGTTTATGTAAACAGTCATTAAACACCAAGGATATTTAAACACTATTAATATTCATTAATAACCAATAACAACAATATTTGCGTCTTTCATCTTTTAAGGAAATAAAGAAACCCAGTATTTCCCTCTTTCTTCTTTTAAGGAAATAAAAGTTTTTTCTCTTTTAAACTAATAAAAGTCAAAAACAATTTATTCTTAAGCTGGAAAAAAATATTAACAGTCTTTTTCTTTTCCGAACTCGATCAATTAATCAGGCATAGTAGGGATTGCAAATTTATTAGCAGAGGCTTCCAACTATGATATTTAATTTGTAAAAGCATGAATTAGCCATATCATAATAAATCACAGATTGTACCACTAAATATCTATAATTGCACTCCTCTATTTAATTTCAATTTTTTCCGTTACAACTTATTTAACCCCCCATATTGGAATTACCGACACCAATCAATTAAATCAAACTTTTGAATAATTTAATCTATTGATCCATTTAATCCTTTGTCTTTTGCTTAAATTAATTAACGTGACAGATATACATATAAAATCCACCTGCAGGATTTTCGCGTGACTACATAAGCAACCATAAATGGGTGTCTTCTTTCTCATATCCGAGATATGGTTCTATCAATTAATTATTATTTCACGAATGTAATTTGTTATTATCCAATCCATTAGGAAGATTTTGACTCATCATAGAGTCTCACCTTTTAATAGATTAAAATAATAAAGCAAACTACACAGATCATAATAATTACATCAAGATTAAGAGTATAACCTCATGTAATGGATTGGAGATATTATTTATTGAAATTCAGAACCTAAATACATATCTCAATTTGGTCTGTTCAATACATGCAAAATGTACTAACATAAGAAGTTGAAATTTTACCATTCCCATAATTAAGATTGAATTATATTTAATTTTGTGTTACAATCATCAAGATGTTTGTCCAACTTCATCTTTGATTGTGAACATTTAATTTATAACTTATAAGAACCGATAATTTTAATCTTCCGCGTATGAGTTAAACAAATCCATACCCGAAAATTGTCAACTATATAAATAATGGACACATATAAACACAATGATCTATTCAAACAAAAACTTATTTGTAATAATTAACATAAAATGTAAAGTCTTTATAAAGGATTAAAATCAATACTATAACTCTATCATATGATTAATAGCATATCCCAACGCTAGGATGATCTAACCCTACCTTTAATTAATCAAAACAGTCGAAAATGAACAAATATATAGTAAGAAACGATGGTCTCTGATCATCTACACAAGCTTTGATAACATGATATCTTTGATAATCTTCAACACGCAAAATATCAAAGTGACAATCAAGGAAGGGGAAGACTCAAATCTCACTACAACAAAAACAACTTTTAGCGACAATAAATATATGTATTAACAAAGAGTGCTAAAGTCTTTACCAACATTAGTTAATTTTTATTGGATCCAATGTCGCTATATGCTTCAAGGAAACTTACAAAGAGTTCTAATTGTCGCTAACTAATTGCTGCCAAAGATCTTTTTGGTGTAGTGTCTTCAGAGAGAAAATATTAATCTTCTCCATTTAGCAGATGTATTAAGGAGAGTGCGAACATATTATGGATAAACTATGATGGTTGATTTATTGAGTTCAACGTGTGGAAAAATGGTACACTAAATTTAAACAGAAAAAAATAAATTCCCCAATCTACAGGGGAAAAATCATTTGTATGTGGAAAGTTTTGTGTCCTTGAAGATTCCTAGAGATTAAGAAATTCCAATTGTATAATGATATTCAGAATGTCAAGTTTACTTCTCTTAGTTTTGCTAATATTTGTGTGATTAGATTCTTCAACTTTATAATTTCTGGTATTAATTGAAGTATATATTGCCTTTCAATTTCCCATCTTATACTTCAATAACAAGTGTGAAATGGACTGGCTGGGTGGGCTTAAACTGAGTTGAATTAATAAATGGACGGGTCATTGTTACTTGCGCTGAAATGGTCTCTATTGACATGTCCAAAAGTTTTTGGGCTGAAATGGGCTACATATGGTTTGATGTCGATCAAAGAAATGTACCGACACCATGAGATATAAGTGACAAAGAAACGTATTGACAACCCTCTGGCAAGATTGTCAATTAATTCATTCTCAACCTTTTTTGCTACACCTTGCGGAAGTTCTTTTGGGCTAAATTTAGTGAATTCATTTTTCCGCTAAATAAAAGGGCTATCAACTTTCTCCATAATATGTTTTCATATTTCTCCAGTGACCAAATTGGCATTTCCTATACAACAATCCCGATAACACAGATGCGATCACCAAAGCAGGTAGGTTGAAAAGTTTCTCACATTTATTTGGCATTGCATTACAAGAATAATTTCATCTTCTAGGTGCAAAGATATAGCCGATTGTTCAGATTCTTCCCTATTGCCTTCCATTGTGTGAATGTCCCCATTAATGGAACTGGATCTTGGTATAGAATAAACGAAAAAGAAGTGGGAATAGGGAAAATATTGTCAATTTTTCTCCAAGATTGATTTTTAACCGAATGTATTTCAACACTCTAACATGCATGTGTTGTATTCATAAGACCTTGAAATCCTCGACCACAATATCATAGGCAAGACCAAATATTGGCGATAGAAAACAATGCTTCTTTTGAAATAGATGAGGCATTGGAATGAGTTTGTACTTTTATAGAATTGTAGGATTCCATAATATCATACTAATTCTCAGATGGTAAATAAAGATTTTGTATGAATAAAAACATTTTCCGGAAAATATTTTTCAATTTTCTCATGTTTGGTTGGATTATATATTTTGGAAAATATTTTTCAAGGCAACTTATTTTTCTCAAATTTAAGGAAAATGACATACCTCCAAAAATAAGGAAAACATTTCCAAAACTCTTTTTCAACCTCACACCTCAAGTTTCCACCCTAACTCAAGTTTTGGGTACAAATTCTTGATACTTTACCTAGAATTAAACTCCTAATTTTTTATTCAGGACCCGACTTCCGATCTTGATTTGAGACCCAATTCTCGAGTCCTAGATTAGATCATATCCCATTTTGATGTCGTGTCCAAGGTCATGATTTGAGGTTGGATACTAGATCTGGTCTAGAGTTAGTTGTTAGGGTTGGGTTTCAAGTCGAATGTTAGAGTTGAGTTATGGGTCAAGAGTCAAGGTCGGGTCCCAGGTTAGATGTCAGATTCAGGTCTCAAATAGATCATTAGGGTCTAGATCAGGTGTCAGGGTCGGATCCCAATTCAGAAGTGGGGTCTCGATTAGTTGTCGGGGTCAAGTCTTGATTCCTAAGTCGGGGTCATTTTGGATCATTGGGTATCGGTATTGGGTCTTGGGTCGATAGTTAGGGTCGGATCTCAGTTTAAAATTTGGGTCCTAGATTGAATGTTGGGGTCGGGTCTCGGTTCTATAGTCGAGTTCTGAATTGGGAGTCGAGGTAAGGTCTCCTATTGGATGTCAGTATTGGGTCTCAGATTAGGAGTCAGAGTCGGATCCTAGGTCGGGAGTGGGGTTCAAGTACCATGTTAGGTGTCAAACTCAGGTCCCTAGTCGGGTGTTAGGGTGGGGTAACAATTCAAAAATTGGGTCCCATATCGGGTGTTAGGGTTGGGTCGTGGTTTGGAAGTTGAGTCTTGGTCAAGATTTAAGGTTGAGTCCTAGGTCGGATGTCAGGTTCAGGCCCCAAATAAACCATCGGGGTCAGGGTACTTTCTAGGAAATTATTTTCCATAGAAAATATTCTCCTTCATACCAAACACACAAGTCATCATTGCATGAAATCACTTTTAGTTTAACTAGTTCTCATACATGTGTTGCACCTGTGCCCCTTTCAATTAGTATAAGCTTTATAAATTGGAATATATAATATTAACAAATGTGTGTAATGAGAGAATTATTCTTTATAGTTTGCATCCATATCTTAAGAACCAATTTTTAAGTCTCATTTTGCTGCAAAAGTCATTAATAAGTTCTTCTTCTAAACTTATATGAACATGGTCTAGCTTTATAACACCAATCTCAAAAAAAATTCTTCTTCATTTTCTACTTACGTCAAATAGTTATTGTTGGAAATATCTGTTGGGTCGGGTACACCCATTAGGGTTGCTAATAAGCATGTAAGTCCATTAGTTTTTCCTCCCCTTAACCCTAGCCCTTACTATATGAATACACAATTATGGATACAATAAAATGGAGTTTCTCCACATTAGATGATGACTAGGGTTTACAATAGAGAAAACGGTCTGCATTCCTAAATGATACTTAGGTTATGGACAAATGGAGTTCACCCGCTTTGTGAGGACCAAGTTGTAGTTGTTGAAGATCTGTTTCTGTTGTGGAGAAACCAGTAAGTCTTCTAAACTAGTATTTATGATTCAAATTCAACAAATGTAAAATTAAGGATCTTCTTTCAATTAGCACAACCTTTTGAATTTTTCACAAATATGAGAATATAGTAAACGTTCATTGATCAAATCTTCCTTCTTTCCATTTCAAATTACTATGAAAGCATTTGAGTGAAATCACTTCCAAAAATGACTACTTGAATTAATTTATGTCATATTTAGTCCTAAAATTGTTTCTGATGTCTCTTTTCGGAGTAGCTTTATTAGGGGTGTCCAAAAATCGAGATAAACTGAACCAAAAAATGCTATTGATTTATTACTATCGGGTTATTGGATTAACGGATTTTTTAACGGTTGTATATTTAAAATTATCAATTTATTGGTTCATTTTTGGCTCTTTAATATTGGGTAATTAGGTACACCGATAACCCATTAAGACTGTAGTAATTTACTACTTTACCCTACATAAATATTAATCTTAATAACATATTGGTTACTGTCATCGCCCTTTAACCTTCAATTCACACTTCACAGTGACTTTGAGTTCAACTTCACATTATACAAAACGTCAAAACCTTAAGTAAGAATCATATTCCTCTTAATTTTTCTTTGTGTTACACTTGTATAGTTCTTTTCATGTTAGGTAATACTGTTTCATTTTTATGAGCATTTATAAAGTTACATTATTGTCTTATCGCATCAATTTGTTGGATAATTAATATATTTGTTTTATTATAAGCATTTTCTTATTGGTGAAATCAAAAATCATACCGTTAAGAAACAAAATTGATAAATTGAAAACTGATAAAAAAAACATATTATTGGTTTGGTTATTGGTTTAACGTATTTAAAAATTGAAAACTGAAAAATCAAACTGATAATACATTAACCGAACTTAACCGACCAATGCTCACCCTTGAACTTTATAGCAAATGATCATCTTTCATCTTTTAATTTCTCATGCATCTTATGCATTGTTTAGAGTTTAAAAGATCCTTTTGAGCAACCTAAAAATTGGATGAGAGAAAAACTAAACTACAATCTAAAATTATTATAAGTTATTACAAATGTTTGACGACAGTTTGATGTAAGGTTGATCAATATTTAAGCAAATGTTAAACAAAATCTAATGTTATCTCCAAAAAGGCTATATTTTTAGTCAGTTTGATCAAACTTCTAAAATCAACTTATTTTGAAAAGAACATAACACATATAAAGGCACTCGAAATTGGCCTCAGGCGACAAGTAAGCACTCCAACTGTGAGAGTGCACATCTACATCTCAACTTATCTTCACTATGTCAATTGAACGATCCAACTTACAAAATGATCATCTATACACCTCTAAACTTTATGTGTCATGTCAACATCTGATGTCCGCGTGATACATTGGACATGATTTTGAGTGTTTAGTTGCTAGATCAAGTTGAGGTGTTTAGATGTGTACTTTCAAAGATACATTGCTTACTTGACAATTCAGTCCAAGTTTGAGTGTCCGTTTATGTATTATGCCTTTTGAAAAATAAAACTTTTCAAAAAGAAAAATTGGTGAGAAATAATTTTTATTTAGCTAGGAAATGAGGCTTGCTCAACTTGTTGATCACCTTTACCATCAACCGATATGTTGAGGTTTTGAGTCTCATTAGAGGGTAAGTGAGAACACGTACTATTGATTCTCCTAGAGTAGGGTGCAAAATTGTATTTAGCTAATCAATTTAGAAAACATTTTTGAGTAACAATTAGTGTTTGACCAAACTTTTTAAAAATGCTTCTAAAATCTAAATGAACATTTTTTGAAAAGAATAAATACTTTTAACCTCCCAAATTAAAAAAGTTATTGATACCTAATATGGAAAACTCTATAACGCATTAACTTTTGGATGATATGACACAATTTTGATCTCCCTCACAGTTTCTGATCCTTGTTGGAATATTGCATCCATTGGCATAAATGAGATAATAAATTGTAAACAAAAAAATCACCTCTCGGCAGTGCTAGGTAAGAGGTGAGGTAGGACTAGATCATCAATCCAATCTCCATATATCCGAGAGATCTTCTTGGACAGTTTCTATTTTATGATCTTCTTTTCCTCTTTCTCTTCTTGTATTGAATCATTTACCATTGTCTTTGTAGAAGGTAAGTCAACAAGCTGAGAAGGCCTTGGAGTAAGGGGAAAAAATTCATCAACATTTTCATCTCAAGTCGGCCAGTAAGCTCTTGTTACATCTGCCAAAATAAATAGCCAATATAAGTAAACGAACAAGCAGAATGCTTCCTATCTTTTCATTTTCTGATATTGCCTATTTCTTCCGGCAGAGTTGCAAGTTCCTACTAGCCGACTATAGATGAAAATGCTGACGAATTTTTGTCCCCATTACTCCAGGACCCCTCTCCATTATGCTTGTTGAATTATCCTCTGCAAACAGAATGGCTATGCTTCGTTACAGGAAGAGAAGAGGAAAAACAATCCGAAAATTGAAATTTTGCAAGAAGATCTCTCAGATATCTGGAGATTGGATTTATGATCTATTCCTACCCCCCACCTCTTAGAGCTGCTCTTTTAGTTTACAATTTATTATCTCCTTTACGTCAATGGATTTAGAGCCCATTTGCATAGACTTAAAAAAGTAGTTTTTAAATCAAAAAAAAAATCAAATTGAAATGACTTTCAAATCAAAAAATAAAAAGTAGGAGGAGACTTACTTTTGGTTTTTAGTTTATTTTAAGTCATTTAAAACTTATTTTAAATCATTTTTTACCTTGTCAAACACTTCCTAACTTACTATAAGACATTTTAACTTATTTTAAGTCATTTTTTATATTTACTAAACACTTGTAAAAGTCAAAAACTGACTTAAAAGTACGTTTGACCAGCTTTTAAGTCAATTCAAATACCCTCTCAATCCCACATGAATCAAAAACTACGAGGGAGATTAAAATTGTGTCATACCTTCCCACAGTTGATGCATTAAGCATTTTTTCCTATTTGGTGTCAAAAACTTTTTAAATTTGGAACTGCATATTTTTTTGGTTTAAGGTAATATCTATTAGAATTTCATAGAAAGAGAAAAACAAAATCTACACAAAGTTTAAAAAAGAAAGAAGACTTCTAAAATTTGTGGTCTAAAATACTCTATCATTTGTATAATTATAAATTATTTAATTAAGGATAAAAAAGAATTTTAAAGTTAAATTATTTTTAATAATAGAAATGTGATATTCTAGATATTTACGTATATGTATTTTTTTAAAATTAGTAGTCCTAGTTTATATAGGTCTTTTTATGACAGGCATAAGTCATAACCTATAATTGCAAGAATCATTACCTCCAAACCTACGAGGGCAAAATGATGAGGAGAACTAATGGGAGAAAAAAATTTAGGACTAAATTTACTCAAGATCACAACGAAAGAATGTTGGAATTCATGTGGAAATTGCAGAAGCGAGATGAAGAGCTGATTTATGAGTTTTGCGAATTGGAGTAGAAAAACAGGGTTTTAAGGTATGGTTGCATAGTAATAATAACAAGGAGACCTATCGTTGATACATTTCCTGAATATCTCATTCATAAAATACCTTAGTTTTAAAGAAGCAACACTGATGAGCATTCTCTCTGAAACATGGCTGCAAGCCTGATCGACTCTTTCTTACTTGAAATTCCGAGTTGAATATTCCAAAGGTGATTTGAAAAGTAGTGGATGATATCATGAAGAGATATAGGGACGGAAAAATCCATATAGAAAAGTTTGAATTATCAGAGAACAACCATCATTCATTCTTTGATAATTGTCGTGAAGTTTTAGCTTTCACTCTAATTGATAAGTGATTTGACATTGCACTTATGAAGGGTGGAAAAGATCTTGAACTCTACTTAACATCATAGCCCTTGGTGCACAGTAAATTCCTTAAGAGAACGGGTTATGAAGTGTTGTACTGTTTTACCTGTTTCGTTATCTAGTGTTGTTGTGAATTATAGTTCTTTGAGAAAACTTTCTCTATCGTTTATATCGTTAGACGAAAACATGCTTCAGACTCTATTTAATAGTTGTCCATTGATTAAATCTTTCATCTTTGAGTATTGCTGGGGCTTGAAAATGTTTGAGCTGGTGAATCTTCAAAAGATTAAGTCATTTCCCTAAAGGTCTTGGAGATTCGGTATTGTGGAGGCTTATGGGAGATTGATGCTACAAATTTGGTATCACTTGAGTACAGATGGAATCAAATTCCTCAACTGATAATTGAATCAAGACAACTGAAGCACTCGAAAATCACTCTTCAGTGCTACGACTATTTAAATGCTGGATGGTTTTGTAAAATTGAGGAGTTGTCATCCTAGAAGACTTAACCTGCAATGAACAAGAGAAACACTTACATTTTTCGTTGATCATTTGATGTATATGAAGAATTCGAGAAGCAAACCTTGGTAGTAAAAGCCTACAAATTTGATAGGAGTAAGAAGAGTTTGCATCCCGTGGAACACAAAAGTGGGGAGCGGGCTACAAGGAACCTGTAAAAGTGAGATACATGTTATATTTTATTCTATAATTTATATTTTCAGGTTAGACCGTAGATACTTTAAGAACTCCAAATTTAAGATTTCGCATCAGCTAGTCTTTTATCAAACATGATTAAGTTGGAAATATCAAGGCACAAGGACAGTCTGTTTGATTTTCAGTTTTCTTTGTAGTTCATATGGATTTGTTATACGTCCATTTGGCTTATAGATGTCGTTCAGAGAATGACTCGGTAACTGATATGTTGTAGTTAATATTTCTCTCTGTCAAAGTTTACAGATATTTTAGCAATGTACATCTCTAAGGCTTGGCTATGGTTGTTCTTTTGTACTTTAAAATCATGTTTGAAACCGAAATAGTGAAAACGATAGACCCTATGTCATGTCCTGCCATAGAATTGTAAATATTGGATGAGTATGGAATTAACAACCAATTAACTCCTTGGTTTGTTTCAACATGGATGAGTATGGAATTGACATCATGTCCTGTCATTGTTCTGTTTTGGACTTGTGATATCTCACACTCAACCTGCTGTTTCATACTGGTAAAGTGTTTTCCTTCTTCTAGCATGCTCTCAAGCACTTTGCATGGAAAAGTTCGTGTCTGTAAACGATTTGACAAGATACCAAATTGGGGGTCCTGTGATTCTTTATTATTCATGATTTAATTATTTATTTTATCATAATAATTTTCTCTTAGCGGTATTATTCTGATTATCTCTTTCACATTTTCTAAGATATATTTTATGTATTGTATATCTTGGGTTCTTTGATACATTTCTATATTTTCTTTTACCAGGTTTCCTAATAGGGCTATTTCTTCATTGGTTTCATGCCAATATTGTAAGTATTCGTAATTTATCATTAGTCTGAGTCTAATTCTAAATCATTAATATTAAATCTTTCTAGGTCTGAATCTAGTTCATGCAATTCTATATCGTACCACGTTTGATCCATTAGTTCTAAGTCGTTATATTCAAATATCTTTTCCCATATTATTCTTCTTAATTCGATAATTTCTATATCTTTGAGTATATGTAAAATTAGAGTTTTATAATTTATTATCATGTCATCATGTAAATAGGTAATCATCATGATGATTAATTCAATATAATTCCCTCATACCATATAGCATAACAATAATATTTATATTAGCTTACTATAAACTAGATTATTTTCAACCATGTTTTCTTGTCACTATTAACATCGTACTTTCAAAAGTAATTACTTCCTAAACAGCGCATCAACTCTGTTTACTCCCCTCACGGCTTCTCTCGCCTATGGTTTCAACTATAGGATGGCATAGTTCTGGAAGTTTTTCCTTTTTTTCTCATGTTAACAAACTGGAAAACATGCTTCAAATAATTCTAGTATATAATAACTAATATAAACTTATCTAATCATGCTTTATGATATTCTGGAATTAAAGGATTTAGCTATGCATAATTATAAATAGATATACCTTTTCGATATCTTCCTGCTCCATATTTCTTTGAAATAGTATCTTTTTTTAATTGAGAGTATTTTGTTGTACAAGAAGGTTGTGCTTTCCGTCGAGAAAGTTTTGCCTTAGCTATGCCAAATGGCTTGCTATTTATAATAGAGAAGTACTATTTTTACTTAGTGCTTCTACTGTTCCTACTTTACATCTGTCCTAACTTTACAATTCCACTAGACTATGTCTAATTAGTGGTTCTACTGTTACTTTACATAATTTACAATATTTAGACAACTTTGCAAAACTTTACATATTTTTCAAACGATTCTATCTCCTTTTTATCTTGTCTGCTTTTGTTGCTTTCTTATCTTGTCGTATCTTCTTTCCTTATTCCAGTTGTACGTCTGGAATCACGTTATCTTCTCCTTGACATTTTGAACATTGGTGATCTGGATATCTGTGTCCAATAGTCTTGCAATATCTTGTCATTATCTCTGGTGAAATGAAATTTCTCCGTATTGCTCTTGTAGTTGGTTGTTGTTCTGGTCTTAGTAGGCTTAGTGCCCATTGTCTGATTTCTTCCATATCTGCTGGTCTTACTTCTCTGGAGTTTGAATATATCATAGTTTGTTCTCTTGAATAATAACTCCATACCGAATTGCCGTTTGAATAATTGGTTGTTAATTCATTTAAAATGGTAGCTAGTCCAATAACTCGTTTTCCTGCATAGAACTCTGGTATCTCCACTTTTTGTATTTCGTCCTGTAGTTCTATTTTTTCTGGTATGATCATTTCTCTAGTTAACCCAATTTTTATAACTTGTATAATTGGCTTAATCTCATCATAAAGTATCTCTGCTAGTGCTGAGTAGAATTTTATGTAAAATAGTGTTCCTTTTGTTATCCTTTTATAGTTCATAAATGCTTTGTGTAGCTCTGGTATTGTCGCTATTTCGTCTCCTGTTTGAGTATATACTTTATTTAATAATCCATAGTTATAGCAAGTTGCTACTAAATTCGTACTTAATTTTGGTTGTGCAATCAGTTTGTTATATCCTTGTAAGTTTTGGGTGATATAATCTTCCTGTGGATCTTTGGTATTTTTGGATCGGGGGTTTTTGTTCAAAAAGGTCTGTATTTTGTGGATATTTTCTATATAGGCTCTGGTTATATGATTGTAGATCTTCTTGTATTGTCCTAGGCTGTCTTTGTAGGTATTTAGTTGTGGTGGTATGAATAGTGGGTCTTTTTGGTTTCTTGGTACAAATGATTTTTCAAATATTTTATTTATATTGGTGTTGACATATCTTTTTTATTCTTTTGTAGATGATGTGCTTCCCGTGCTTCCTGTAGCTGCATGTAACAAATAATTGTTATGGGTTTTTAGGTGTTTCCCAACGTCACCTTGTATCTCTGGAATTTTAGAGTCTTCCGATCGACTTATCTCCGCATGTTTATGGTCATGCTGCTGACTTAATTTCAATGCTTGTAGCTCTTTGTCTATATTGTCCATTTTTGTACAAAGCATAGTCATAACTTTGAACATATCTTCTTGTATTTTCTTTTTCAGTTTGGGTAGTTTTGTCTTGATATGTAATCTGCAATAACATTTTTGTTAGTACATATGACTTCTATTGTAAATGTAAAATTTAATATATTTAATACTAGTCTCTGTATTTCTTTAGTTGTGACCGAATCTTGTACCTTTCTTGTTATCCACCATTTTACCTGTGTATTATCTGTTCTCACAATAAATTTGTTATATACGATGTATGGTTCAAAAGCTAATAAACATTTATATATTGAATATAGTTCCTTTCTATTTATTTCCCATTTAATTTCTGAATTCGTGAATGTACCTGAATAATATCTGCAATGATGTTCTATTTTTTCTTTATCATATCTATATTTTAATACTCCTCCATAACTTATCTCACTTGCATCTGATTCTACTATATAGGTGAATTTCTTATTTTCGTCTGGAAAATATAATTTAGGTAGATTTTTGCATAATGCTTTTATCTGCTTTATTTGTTTTCGATCATTATCATCAAACCTATATTCAACATCTTTTTTCAATTTCTTATGTAATGGTTTTAAATTTTCTGCTAAATTAGGTATATATTCTCTTACCTGGTTCACTAATCGTAGGAACGATTGTAGTTTCTTTTTTGTATCTATTTGTTCTTCCGAATTTATTATTTTTTGTACTATGTGTGTTTGCATCTTTATACCATTTTTATCTATTTCTATTCCTAGAAATTCTATTTGATTTTTCATTATTTCCGTTTTTTTCTTACTTAAGCTTATTCCTAAGTGTATGATAATATGTATGAATTTTTCTAGTAATTTTATATGCTCATCTTGTGTTCTCGAGTATAATAATATATCGTCTATGTATATTATACAGTTTTCTAATTGGTTAAATTAATTATCCATAAAATGTTGGTATCTTCCTGGTGCATTTTTGTATCCAAATGGTAATACGTTCCATTCATAGAATCCTTGGGGTACTGTGAAGGCTGTTAACTTTTTAGATTCTTCTTCTAATTTAAGGTGGTAAAAGCCTGATTTACAATCAAATTTACTAAAGTAATTATATCCTTGGATTTGTCTTATTTTTAAGATCTTGTTTGGTATCGGATAATTATATGTTTTTGTTTTTGCATTTAGGTTTCTATAGTCAATGACCATTCTACTTTTTCCTCGTTTTTGTTCACTATGTTTATTTACTATAAATGCTGGACTTGTATGTTTACTATTGCTTTCTTGTATATATTTATTTTCTAACAATTCTTTTATATGCATTTTAAATTCTTTTAGATCATTGAAATTGTATTTTAATGGTTTTTGGGTTATTATACTATTTTCATCAATTAATTCTATTTTTACTTTTGTTTTGTGTTTTTCCCATCCTTTTAAGGGATTTTCACTATATAATAGTTCTAACTGTTCTTGGATGATTTTTAGTTTATCTATTGAAAATATTATTAATTCTATTTTATGATCATTTGCTTTGATATTTTCAAGTTTTTGTGTAATTTTCTCACTTTCTTTTATCCATGGTGTAGGTTTTCTATTTTTATTGTATACCATTTTTGCTCCTACTTTTTGTTTGCATGGTGTAGTAAACCACCAGTGCGTTTTTGTTATTATATGTGGGTATAACTTTTCTAAGAATGACATTGCTAGAAGTATATCTTTGTTTGTGAATTCATAACTATATATTTCTTCTATGGTTAATATTTTATCCCATATTTGTAATTTTATATTTCTTGCTTTATGATTTATCATACTTCCTTCATTATTAAATCATGTTACTACTATTGGTGTTTTTAATTTTTCCCATTTTTCTTCCGGTAAACAGTTATATTTACACATGTTAGCTTCTGCTCCTGTGTCTATCATGGGGTATAATATTTGTTATAATATTTTTCTACTATTATTTTGGCAAGTATGTATATTTTCATATTATCCTTTTTATTATTACTTTTTTATTGTTGTAGGTTATGGTTAATTGAGTATTTTCTAGGTTATATGGCCTCATTTCTTCTAACCATTTTATTCCTAGTATGATATTTTTGTCTCCTTGGTAGATTTTAAATTTTATTATCATTAGTATTCCTCCAATAATTATTTCTTTTTCTACTGTTTCTTCTGTTTTAAATTTTTTGGTAATTCTGGGTATTCATGTTCTTTAGAGTTTATTTCATCCTCTGTCACTAACTCTCTTGTTATATAATTTTCTTCTTTACCAGTATCTATTGTTATGATATACTTTCTTTGCTCCATTATCCCGGTTATATAATAATGGTAGGGTTCTATTTCTTCTATTTCTATAGGGTTTTTTTTATGTTTGTGGTGTTTCATTACTTTTTATCCTTTTTGATGTACTTATTCTATCACTCACTATTTCTAGATCTTCCTCTATATCGATTTCTTTATAGCTATATTCGTTGTTATCTGTTACCGTGACAATTTGTTCAAATGGATTTTCTATTTTTATCCTATTTATTTTATTTTTCGCCGTTATTTTATGTTTTGTTGTTAATACATATAGGCTTTTGCATCTTGCTGTAAATATCTTACTTCCTGGGGTTAATTCTATTCCTGACATTTTCCAGTATAACACTAATGATTTATCTATATTTCTATCATTTATTGCTACTGAATAATTGGCGCTTATTATGAATTTGAATTTTTGGTATATTAGATTTTCTTTTACTGCGCTTATTATGCTTTTCTCTATAGGTTCTATTATTCTATCATATGCTAAATATATTTCTATGGGTGTATCTATTCCTTCTCTAAAACATGCTTTTATAAATTTTTCTGTTCCTCCTAGGTGTACATATTTTATTGGTTCTTTAGCTTGAATCGCTTGTATTTCTTTATTTATTATTGGTATTTTTGCTTTACCTTTAGTATATTTGCAGTCTATTATGTGCTCTTTTTGACTTACCACATAGTATTCTTCTTTTTGTCTTTTAAATATATTTTTTATCATTGATACTTTAAATATTTTTTCTACACTTAGGTCTAGTTCTTTTCCTTTTATTTGTTCAAATATGTTAGTTTCAAATATAATTTTTTGCTCTGAAGATTCTTCATGTTCTTGTTTGTCTATGATTTTTACTTCTTTTTCAGTCATCATAATTATATATATTGTTTAACTCTTCTAGTAGTTTCTCATTCTCATTGTCAGATAATTCATATGTACTATCGTCACTGTCGAGTTCATAATCTATATATTCTAGCTGCGTATATTCATCATTATTTATTATTATTTCAGCTATTTATTTTTTCTTAGGATTTTTGGGTAATTTATAGTCTTTAGCTATATGTCCTAATTTACCGCAATTATAACTTGTACATTCGGTTATTTTCTTCTTTGGTTTATATGGTCTTTTATTTTTATAATTTTTTACGTAATACCTTCTTCTAGGCCTTTTATATTTATATTGGAATTTATATTTTTTGTATTTACTTTGTTTTCTATACTTGTTATAGTAATTATCAGTACATCCAAATTGGGGTGCTACCTTATCCTTACAACATGATAAATTTTTTATTATAGATTTTTCCATTTTTATTTCTTCTCTATATTTTTCACATATGTCTGAGTACCATTTTTGTAAAAACCTTATTCCTGCTCCTAAAGTATCTTGTAGTCCTGCTTCGTTCCAATCTTTTGTTATTTTTGAGCTAAATGGTTCTGGTAATTTTGTAAAATATAATTTTCTTATTTCTTTTGCTTCTTCTGGTGTATATGTTCCTTTATAATAATACTCCCTAAAGACGCATGTGTATTCATCTATATAACACATATTACAGATTGCTAATTTTAGCATTAGATTCATGTTTAGTTGTTTTTCTTTATTTTGTTCTTCTGTTTCTGTAGTTGTACTACTAAACTCGTTTCGTATAGCTATTTCATATTTAGTTAATATATCTATTGGCGTTGTTGCTATTTTACCATCTATGCTTTTATTACTTCTTAATGTATTTATGCTTTCTTCTGTTAGATTTTGTAACCATAGTTTGATTGTTCCTACAAAAGTTCTTTCTATGTATCCTGGTACTTCAGGCATACCGATTTTATTATCTATCAATTGTTTTGAAATATATCATATCCATAGTTGAATTGTTTTATTCATATCAGTTACACAGTCTAGGTCTAGGAAATTACTATTTTGTGTAGTTGTTGGAGTTGGTGTCCATTTTCTATTTAATCTTTTATTCCATATACTATTTTCTCTGTCAGATTGTTCATAACTAACCGTATAATATGGTGGATTTAATGTTTTTGGATTTTCACTCCTGATGTGCTAGTTTGCTCGTCTTTATTTTCTTTTTCAACATCTCCTGCATTTATTTCATTGTCTTTTTCTTCAATATTTGCTATCATTTTTGTATATGTTTCACTTATATCTGAACCTTGTTCTAATTGGTCCTCTTCATTTATATCATCAATACTTATTTCTGGTTCTTCTTCAATTTGTAATTTTTCTTTGAATTTTTCTATTTCGATTTTTAGTTTTGTTTCAAGTTCTTCTTCTTTTTGTTTAATATCATATAGTTCTTTTAGCGTAGCTAATTCTTTTTCTAAGGAAATTATCTTATCATTTTTCGTTTCTTCTATTTGTTGGATTTCTAGTTTTGTTTGTTGTTTTATTATTTTTATTTCATTTTGTCTATCTATTTCATCATTTTCTCTTGCTATACGTACCATGGCTGTTAGACTATCTTCTAACCTTAATGACTCCTTTTCTAGCATTAGATTTAAATTATCTCCTATTTTCTTATACCGTCTTCCTAGGTTTGAAAATATTATTTTTATTTTTAATCCTTCCTGATTTTCGTATATTTTTTCGTCTATAGCAAATTCTTCTTTATTCATTTCAAATTGTGCTTTAATTTATATTCAATTTATTGTATTTGCATTTGTAATTTAAATATTGTTTTTCTTTGTGCTAATATAGCTTTCTAGCATACACCTGCATATAGGTTATAGTTAAGTCTTTCCTGTTTATATCTTAACTCTTGACGGGTTTATATCACTGTTCTAATTAAATCTTGTTTAGAGCCTGACAGATTTTTGAAGGGAGAGGTTCCAATCCATGAACGTGACGTAGAGAATGTTGATTCAGTTTTTAGTTAGGATGGTGACTCACATTGATGGTGGTGACGAAGATGACGAAAACTTTGAAAGCATTAGAGGTGTCTCTGTTGACTTTGCCAACATCAAAAACAATGGTGGAGTCATTTTATTGGTTCCTCTGTCTTATAGAGTAGTGTGATGGGATGAGTCTTTAGCGGTTAAAGTTAAACTTGTGCCTTATATTGTACCACAAACAAGTGCTTCCAGTTATGATGTTTTTTCCTTTCAGTTGGCTAGAATCTGTTACTTGAACGAAACTAGATCAACATGCGAATGGTACTCCAAGTAGTTGTCAGTCCAAATTAGACTTGATAGCAATGAGACATGACTAGTACGTAGCATCGTGCATGAACGAAACAATAATAATTAAATCCTTCACTAAATTTACATGGTTTTCTTGTGTGATAGTTGACACATTTGTGTTTGACAGCTTAGTTGTTCTATTCTAATTCAGTTCTATAATTTAGGTTATAATTTGTATTGCTGTGATTAATTTGGATTTCATCTTGTAATTTCCATTTAAGTTGATAATTTTAGCAGAGGTGTGACAAATTATCTAAAGGGAACGAGACTTTCTACATAACTATATATAACCGTCTCGGATGAGAACTTGTAGTACTTGAGGTTTAAACACATCATCAATTCTATTTGTTATTTGTAAGAGTTATATGTGAAACCAGTTCTCTTAGAAATTTGCACTCGATAACAGAGATTTGGAATGTATGATGTTATGATGCCACTTTGTCTAGTTATAGCATTACTAGATGGACGAATTTGTGTGAAAAAAATCTTATCACAAAATAAAATAGTTCCTGAGAGGATATCAACATGATATTTGGGTGAAAAAAAGCGGTGAAAAATGTACCTACATGATATGCCCAAAATACACTTCCCTAAAGAAGTATAAGTGATTGTTGTCAAATAAAGAACCTAACAAAGGTTAGGGTCGATCCCACGAGGAATATGGTTTAGACTTGGGCCAATTTAATGTTGATTGTATTGTTAGTCAGATTATTTCCGTAAAACAAAAAGGGGGGGGGGGGAGAGAGGTTGTAACACAAAATAATGATTGATTTCTTTTAGTAACAAGTAACCAAATAAAC
>JAJOOO010011398.1:0-27298 GCA_029582685.1 Solanum piurae
AAATGAAATTTTGAAATTGAAAATATTTTTGAAAAACAAACTTAAAATTATTTTTTGGGGTGGTGGGGAGGGGGGGCTGGTAGGGGGTGGGTGGGTGGGGGTTGAGGGTAGGGGTGAAAAAATGAAATTTTGAAATTGAAAATATTTTTTAAAAACAAGCTTAAATATTTTTTAGGGGGGGTGGGGTGGGGGGCTGGTAGGGTGGGGGGCTGGGTAGGAGGTGGGTAGAGGAGGGGTCAAGGGTAGGGTGAAAAAGTGAAATTTTGAAGTTGAAAATATTTTTTAAAAATAAACTTAAATTTTTTTTTTGGGGGGGGGGGGGCTAGTAGGGGCTGGGGTGGATGAAGGGGGGGGGGTCGAGGGTAGGGTGAAAAAAAATGAAATTTTGAAGTTAAAAGTATGTTTTAAAAACAAACTCAATTTTTTTTGGGGGGGGGGGAGGGAGAATGGGTGATTGAGGATCGGGATGAAAAAATAAAAATTTGAAATTGAAAATATTTTTTAAAAACAAACTTAAGGGCTGATAGTGAGGTTGATAGGGGGGCTGATGGGGGGGGGAGGGCAAGGATAGTGGGTGGGGGTAAAAAAATAAAAAATTGAAATTAGAAATATCTTTTAAAAATAATTTTTAATATTTTTTTGGGAGGGGGTGGGGGTAGTGGTGAGAGTGGGGTAAAAATATTGAATTCAAAACCAAGCTTTAAAATTTTATTTTATATTTTGTGGGGCGGTGGTTGGGGGGCTGGTTTGAGGGTAGGGACACAATAAATTGATTTTTTCAACAAAAAAGTAATTATAATTTGAAGTTTGAAGAGAGTTTTGGAAAATGTTTTCCTCAAGTTTTGAAGGGAAGTCATTTTCCTTAAATTTGAGGAAAATGAGTTGATTTGGAAAACATTTTCCAAAACATTTAACCCAACCAAACATGAGAAAATTGGAAAACATTTTCTACCAAACACACCCTTGGTCTTACTAGTGTTCCGGGTTGTTACATTATCTCCCCCTTAGGAACATTCATCCTCAAATGAGACTTTAAACACTTTTATGGAATTAAAGACTCAAGACTAGCAGCCCATCATGCTTGAAACATCAAAATGCACATAAACAAGGAGGAAGCATCACTCCATCTCAATATACACAATGCAACACAAGGAAGTATGAATTACATCTAACAACCCATTTATGCATGAGATTTTCATAACTAATCATGTTTAAGGAGGAATTACCATCTCCTAGCCATAACATGCTCAACATACTCTCATGGAGCTCATATGCAATTTACTCTCAAAAAGCATTTCATTCAAGGAGGAATTTCTCAACTCCAAACTACCACATGCTCATACATTCTTCCCATGAAGTAAAATAGGCAACCCTTACTCAAAGCACTACAATATGAGGAAAACAATTCACATAAACTCATTTCCTTTCAAAACACAAGTTTTCATGAATATGCATTATAGAAAGAAGTCATGGCAACACATAGGCACATAACCACAATGTCGGCTAGGCACACCATCTCCCCCTTGGGAGTGAGCCTATACAAACACTTCTAAACATCATCAATCACATAATTATAGGAGGAATTACACTTTTCCACTAAAAGCAAGCTCAACTCAACAATAGGGAGCCAATGTGCCATTTCATCAAAAGTATAACAAAGCATGTTCATCACATCATCTCATGAAGTCAAATATGCCATCACTATACTAAAATGCACAACAACATGAGGAACATATAAATTATGAAAACTCATTTTATCCAAAACATGAATCCTTTCAAGAACATGCATAACATAAGGAGGTCATGGGAACACATAAATCACACATGACTCCTAAACATGAAACAAGCCAAAAAGGAACTCTTTGTCTTAGGCTTGAATAGGAATAGAAGAAAGAGATGAGGATATCGAGACTCTCAAAATCTTGACATCTAAACATACTATCTCCCTCTTGGGAGTAAGGCCCCTACTAAAACCTCAATTACCACTTCCTTCAACCAATCCCCAAAGATATATCCAAAACTCATAATAACCTTGCTGGGTTCTACAACCCATAGAGGTCTAAAAATCATGCATCCAAGTCCTATTAAGGTTAACAAGAGTAACTCTATGGGACAAGAAAAAATTTGGACACATATAACATCCAAGACTCCACAATCATGAAATGAGTCAATGAGGACTTATCATCTTAAGCTAGAGGAGAAATAGAAGGGATCATAAGGATATTGGGATATCACATTGGCCCTTGGCGTCCCAAATAGCCCTCAACTAAAAACCCTTACTAAAAAAATACCACTCCAACATTTTCATGGAAGTACTTTCTTACTCATTTATTTCTTGACTTGCCGGTCTAAGATCCCAATTGGTACTTCTAAATTAGATAGGTTCTCATGCAACTCTTTCTCACAAGCAACCTTATCAACACCACTCAAGGTCTCATATGAGTCTACCAATCCGGGACTAAACCTTTCAAATTCACTACCCTCTTAAGGTGAGAATTTCAAGCCAATCCAGATCATGAACATCTAGAACATTCAACGACATTGCTATCTAAGCACATTTCTTTCAACTTCTAAGGTCGGAGTAAGTTATAGTCAACTTTCCCATCTATCAGACAAGGGGATTCTAAACAATGGAGAATTACACTTATAGCCTCTTTCAAAGGAGTCTACTCACTCAACATCTCTAGGCATCACTTAAACACCACTATTCATCAAATCCTCCATCACATCTTAAAACTCATAACGGTCAAGTTGGGTTTCACCAACAAACACCTATAGCCACAATTAAACCAATGTATACTAGGACAACATGAAAGCTCATAATGTCCAATTTATCAAGTCACAAAAGACAAGTACTACCGGAATCTAATAAAGCATAAAATACATACCGGAACCATTAGGTCCACTACCACTCACTCTTTGAGACTTAGGGGTAGACACCCTCTCTTGGTTAAACTTTAGGGGAAACTTAGAAGAGCTTTGTCCATGAAACCTTTGTCTCTTTCAATTCTACTAAGGTTGGATACAGAGAATTCTAGACCATTTCAACCTTCATCATCACCTTTGGTGGGATCTACCAACCAATCATATCTAGGTATTATCTAAGCACCCTACTCAAAATGACCATACTTAAGATCAATTTTAAAAGATAACTAACTCTTTGAAGTTGGCCAACACTTGCACTCTTCTTCCTCACCTTAACTAGGTGGTACATGCAACTCTCAAATTCAACCTTAAGACACAACATAATCCAAACCTATGACATAGATTTTCCCCCTTACCACTCTCAGATAGGCTCATTCGGGAACTAACAATTTAACTATATGGATTCTATCATCACATAGGAGCATGATAATAATACTACCAATCCATCCTAAGGATGACATCTAAATCTAGCATATCAAGTCCTATCTAGTCACATAGCCATAGTTGGCATATTAACCAACACCTTCTCCCTTGCTCCTCGTAGCATGAGCCCTTCAAGTAGCCATATCTTGAAAACCATCCTATAGGGAGAAAGACCTTATAGAGTTAAACTCTATGGCACGACTAGAGAATGAAGAAGTGAAATTTCCTATCGTCTTGTAGCCTCTCATTCATAAATATAGTGCGCTTCACACTATGAACAAGACTCTACTAAACGTGGATTATGAGACATCAACCTAAAATCATCCCAAAATATTATGCTCGGATACCAAGTTTGTCATGATCCAGGGGTACCCCTAGACGTAACACGACGTACTTGACCTTGAAGGGGTCACATACAAGCCCTTAGCATATCATTAAGCATAAAACTCATAGAGTAATGTGAAATTTAAATCCTCTTTACAATTGAAGTCTTTCATAAAAGAGAATGGGAATCTAGACATTGTCTCATTTAACCATTTAAATACAATCGAATAAGAAATAGGGACACAACCCTTACAATAGCTCTCAAATGACATACTAAAGGAACTACTAAGTAAATATACTCGTCTTCGAATCTTGAGGACTCACCAACTAGCAAGGGTGATTACCTATCTCAAGCTTGAATCAATTGAAAAGCACCTTCAAGAGCCAAACCCTACACTTATAGAAAATGTAGAAATATGGGTTAGCAAAAGAATGTACTAAGTATGGTAGCCATGCATAAAAACTTTTAAAACATGATAAAATGGACATTTTAGTTGAAACCATGCAATATGCTAATTTGAATATCATCTTTGAAAATAGTTGGAGAATGTACTCATAAAACTACTCACATATAGTTCATCATAGCATAAAGGGTAACAACACAAACATAACCATAGTCTTCAATCATAGACATAATGCAAATATCAATCATCATAAGACACAATGCACATACATAGTCAAATACCAAGATCATCTCATCATAATAGAATCATCACCTAAGTAACCCTAAGTTATACTTGTGCCATGCATAGATAGAATCCCATAAGCCTATCTACACTAAGTACCACTTTTAGGTCACCATGCTCATTCTTGTCATACATTAGTCTCTCCCATAATTAATAATCATAGACAAGTAAACATTCGTATTCATAAGTTCAATTCAAGGAAAGTCAATCATAACAACAATCCAAGTAGAGCATGCATAAACTCATAAATCATCATAATGTAATGGAAGGACACCACGGCTACTCTCAAAGTCTACTTGTGCCATGTATGAGTGAAGTCCCATACCCTCACTCACACTAAATATATCTCTTTGAGTAGTCAAAAGTCATAGCTCATATTTTATGTTCATAGTTCATTTACATAAGAGAAACACACCATGGTTACTCCCAAGGTCTACTTGTACCATGGATGAATGGCATCCCATTATACCACTCATACTAAGTATCTCTTTTGAGGAACCATAGCAGAAAACTCACTTTCTTGTTCATTAGAGGGAATATAACCTTAATCGACACAGACCATGTGAGTTACATGGAATCCAGTGTCGCCCCACACCTTAAGAAGGTGTCCTACTTGCCTAAGGTAGAACTAAATGTATTTACTTTTAGGTGGATCGACTAGCTAAAGATCTATGTGGGCACACAGTTATTGGATAGGGAGATTGCTTCTAGAAACTCGGCCTAATGTATTGATGGGAGAGTTTCCATCTCATGAGATCATTTATAGAAGACCTGGCCTATTGTATTGACGGGAAGGCCTCTACCTCATTTTTCCATATCCACTCGGTGTTAAGCATTATTTCCCAATATTACTTGTTTAGTCTTGAATTGGATTTACATGTTTGAAGGAGTATTTTACCCTTCGTTCAACCCAACTCATAAAATAGCTCATAGATTCAATTAGGTGAGAATGGACTTTCAACCTTAGAATCGTCATTAGTCTGTGAGTAAACCTTTCACACCAAGATCATGTGTTCTCATGAGAATGGAATTTCAATCAACACAATATGATCATCATGGTCATGTACATGTCATGCGTAATAATGTGTAAAGGTGCATATGATAACTAGACTTTTAATTTACACCATAGTTACATCATAATCATGTTTATGCATGGAGTGTGTATGTGTAATTGTCCCTGCAATGACACAACAACAATATTATCATCATAGCCACTTCCCTGTCAAAGTGTTCATAAGCATGTATATAATATCACAATCATTTGCATAATTCACATATATTGCATTCAAGGATCATAGACCATATAAATTAACACATCTAACATTCATTAAAGTAGACATGTATATAATCATAACTCAAATAGTTCATTCATTGCATGTGTAGGCTCATATACCCATATTGTAGGTCATGTGGGTAGAGTCGTTCCACAATAGTACCTTATACAATTCAACATGCATAATAGTTTAATTCTTAAAGCCTTAAAATTCATAGTTCATTCATTTTAGCTTTTACTCTTAAAGCCCTAGAAGTCATCTTCATACTTCAAGAATTACTCTCAATCAATACCTCACATGGTCATCATGTAAACCTAATTCTCAAGGTAAACTAACCACATGCTTCATTCTTGATCAATTATGGCCAATTAGTATCATATTAAGTCAATCTCAATACTACTCAACCATGACCCATCATATAAGCCCTAATCAAGATAGTTCATATCAACAAGCTTTACTTACAAGCAACTCATGTCTAGGTGATCTAATCTAAGGAAATTCATCAAGAAGTTCATCAATCTTAGAAGGTCACATATAAACCCTCAATTAGCCTCTTTCATGACATAGCCCTAATCACATCAATTCACCTTAGAAATCTTAGGTTAATCAAATATACATGTAGAATCATACTTAAATCATGCAATTACATCATAATTAACTCACATCCAATCAATTGGACCAACTTGCAACAACATTCATAATGTAAAGAAGAACCATAGCTAGGATTGGAAAAACTCATGGATTCTTTAGGAATTCGAGTTAAAATCATAAATAATCAGTAATACATTAATAAAAAAACATAACTCATCATTTAAAAACAACTTTAAAAGGAATCCATGGGGTTGAGTTGAAACCCTAGCTATTTGGGTTTTCTAGATTTGAGATAAAAGCTTTTAAAGGGGCCCCTTGGGTGATAGATACCAAAGGATGAAAACTACCATACCTTAGGTGTAGAATTCAACCAAATTCGTATTGAAAAGATCCTTTCTTCACGCTTTACTGTATCTCTTTCTTTGTTTTTCAATGGAGTTCTAGAGAGAGAATATTTTGGGAGGAAAGAGTAGTTGGGATTTGATTTGGGGTCTTAGGTTATAATGAATTAATGAGGTGTTTAATAATATAAATACTCTATATATATGTATAAATACTATATTAAACAACCCCTACTTAAAACTGATTAAAAACAAATTACCTAAATGACCCACATGTTGGCCGAGTCTAGGCAGCCTAGCAGGCATTACCTACGACATGCCCCGCTACGGACCGTCAATAGGTCCAAGGGGCGTGCTGCAGGTTCGTGTTTCATGACCTGTAGCTCCTCTCCAATCCCCCTTGACCTATGCCCATGAGCTACGGGGCGTGGATGGACCTACGCCCAGTAGGTCCCATCCGTAGGTCAAGGAATTCTTGACAAATTTTTGGTTCTAGGCAGCCTTGGGGGTTAGACTTTAGGGTCCTCCCCAAGGACCCTTGGTTGGTCTTTGGGGGGTCGTACCTTGACTTTTAACCTCTAAACTCCTCAACCCAGGCTTGGGGAACCATTTTACACTTCCAAACCTCCCACCATACTCAAAAACAAACTCGTTAGGCTCTAGTTTCACCTACTAGTTTCCGTTAGGCTCAAGCTTGGTCTTACTAGTTTTTCTGGTTGTTACACAATGCCCTTAGAATATCGTGACGAATAACAGAACAAAACTTTACTTCTTTTTGTAACTGCCCGAAAATGGCCAAATATTACGTAAATCCCCTAAAATGGTGGAACAATCAAGAAACACACAAAAACAATACAAAAAATGCCTCAAAAAAAATTTCAACTTGCACCAATGACCTTAGAATATCGTGATGAATAACAAAACAAAACCTTATTTCTTTTTGTTACTGCCCGAATATGGCCTAATATTACGTAAACTCCCCAAAATGGCTGAAAAATTAAGAAACACAAACAATACAAAAAATGGCTCAAAAAAATTTCTACTTGCACCAATGACCTTAGACTATCGTGAGAAATAACAAAAAAAAACTTTACTTCTTTTCGTAACTGCCCGAAAATGGCCGAGTATTACGTAAATGCCTCAAAATGGTCAAAAAATCAAGAAACACACATAAACAATATAAAAAATGCCTCAATTTTTTTTGACTTGCACCAATGACCTTAGAATATCGTGACGAATAATAGAACAAAACTTTACTTCTTTTCGTAACTGCTCGTAAATGGCCGAATATTACGTAAATGCCCCAAAATGGCCAAAATATCAAGAAAAACACATAAACAATACCAAAAACGCCTCAAAAAAATTTCAAATTGCACCAATGACCTTAGAATATCGTGACGAATAATAGAACAAAACTTTACTTCTTTTCGTAATTACCCGAAAAATGTCCTAATATTACGTAACTGGCCAAAAAATCAAGAAACACACATAAACAATACAAAAAACACTTCAATTTTTTTTGACTTGCACCAATGACCTTAGAATATCGTAACAAATAACTGAACAAAACTTTACTTCTTTTCGTAGCTGCCCAAAAATGGCCAAAAAATCAAGAAACACACATAAAAAAATACAAAAAATGCCTCAAAAAAATGTCAACTTGCACCAATGACCTTAGAATATCGTGATGAATAACAGAACAAATCTTTACTTCTTTTCGTAACTGCCCGAAAATGGCCGAATATTACGTAAATACCCCAAAATGGCTGGAAAATCAAGAAACACACATAAACATGATGTGCCGCGAAATCTTGGCACATTTGATGCTTGAAAACTAAGGATGAATACTAGAATTAAGTTTATTTTTGTGTGCTTTGATGTGTTTGTTGGTTGTGTAGACAGATTCTTGTTTGTCTGGAAAACTGAAAAAAAAAGGCAGAAGATGATCAACTAAAGACCACGAGCACTTAGACTGGTCATGGTTCTTGTGACGAACTGTGGTGCCTGTCGTGAAGGTGTATCAGTATGATGGCCTTAGAGGAGTTGAGGGTAGATTGGACCAAGTGAAGATCACGGCCAATCTCACGGACTGTGATCCTCACAACAGTCTGTGGTGCATATCATGGTAATGAACCAGTGAAGGGGAAAATAAAAGTTACAAATTGATTGTGGACAAGTTAAGACCACAGGCACCTATACGGGTTGTGGTCGTCGTCACGATCCGTGGCATTGATCGTAAAGTGGATCCAGTGTTTAAGTGGTGAGAAGTTGAAATGCATTTTCGACCAAGTGAAAACCACGGAAGGACTCATGGACCGTGGTCCTCATTACGGTACGTCGTGGTGATCGTGAATAATTTCCAGTGTCAAGTGTTGAAGACCCACTTTTGGGGAGTTCCAAGGGAAGACCACAAAGGGCTTCACGGACCGTGAAGCCCTTGACGGGTCGTGGAAGTGGCAGTGAAAGGGCCCGACAGTTCAGTCCTACTTTGAGTAGGACTCTTTTTTAAAACACTTATTTGAATTAATTAGGTCATTTTTATGTTTTTATCTCATCTTTCATTGAACAACGACATATTGGATTATTCATAGCTTTTGGTTTCGATTTTGGATTTGGAATTATGTTTGACTTTGATTTTGGATTCTTAAAATATCAAAGTGGTTGTTGATTGCTTATTCTCGTAAGTACTTTCTACCATGTTTTCATTCTATATTTCTGAACATTTACGTGAAATCATGAGTGGCTAAACACCACAACTGGGGTTGTGGGATCCATGACGAAATTCTAAGTGTGATTTCGTAAAATGAGTGAAAGGCAATTTGTGGTTACAAACTATAGTTTAGCTTTCGTTATTCATATATCCTGATGAGTGCACGCATTAGGTTAAGCATGTATCTATCATTTGTTCGAAATAAAAATGATAGTTAAGAAAAAGCTGAACTAATCTAATGAAATGGAGTTAAAGTTCGAGTTCGACAGAAAAGAATCTTAACACCATTGTAGGTGAGGGTAAATCGTATAACACTCTGGGACCGAGAGGATTTGAGTGAAGATTATCTGAGTAGACTGAGAAGTATCAGATATAGTTAACTCGCATGTAATTTGTAGACGTAAGCTGCCTGAAACACAATTACGAAAGAACGTTAGATGCAACGTTATGGGGAACACAATCCTAGTTTCACTTAATTATTGAAACAACTGCTAAAACTAATATTTTGTTAATTGCTCAAATAGATTTTAGTTTGCAACTTTGGTTTCTAAAGCATTACTGCTTAACCCAATTTTACTTTCCGCAATTGTTTATTTAGGAAATAATAACGACATTTGGGTAAAACGTGACAGTGAAATCATTTTTGTAAAGAAATTCTCTGTGGGATCAACCTCAACTCACGTTGAGTTCTATAAATTGACTTCGACCGTTTATATCTCTTAATTGAGATGTATGTTTGGACGTATTAGGATCTTTAGATGACATCTTAGATACTTACATGTTGAGCATTGTTAGTCTGATCAATAAATTGGTGAACCAAAAAACTGGATAATGTAGTCCTGTGTCATGTGTGTGTGAGAGTGTTGTTTGAAGTCTAACACTAGGAGCAGAAACTAGAACTTGCCCAAATAGTCTTGCTTAAGTCTGAGAATAACCGGATAGGAAATGATCAGTAGGCCATTTTTGTAAGCCAATAAAAAGCCAAAAATAGAACTACCAAATAAAAAGCTTACCACTTGAAATTTGAGCCTAAAAGTCAGTTTTTGTTCTTACCCAGTAAATATCATTTCCTTTGGTTTTCGAAGATACGATATCACAACTCAGGCCAAGAGCCTAAGTTGAGGGAAATTGACATCCCGCATGCAGATAGAGGTCCAAAACAAAGAGAGTCATCACAGCCTTCCACAGAGCCACCACCACCTCCAGCTTCAGCCTCCCAGGCTCCAGGTACCTATATCACCATTCCTATGATTTTTCTTGAGAAATTGGTTGCAGATCAGCGCCAAACCAGGACATTGGTAGACCAGATTGTAATCTGGATGCCTCAGCTAATAGAGACAAATATGTTAGCTGAGAAAAAATAGATCAAATATGAGATGTGGAAGGAGCTAGCTGTCTTGAAAGATAGAATGGATGGTTTGGAGAACCTTGTCCAAGATCGATGTCAGGCCGTCGGTTCAGTAGATACTGAAGAGTTCAAATCACAGTTGGCCGAGATGAGAACTCAGGTTGCTAAACTGGCTGAAAAGCCAGTATAGGTACCTACTCCGATCATGCCAGATTCTTTGATGCAATTGCTAAATCAGGCGCCCTCCACTCAATCACTTGACGATGTCTGGGAGAACTACCCAAGAGTAAGTCCAGCAAGAAACAGAGAGCCGGAGAATCTGATGAGGAGATACTTGCTGACCTGTCCAAAGAGGAAAGAAGGCAAGAAAAGAAAACTCGCAAGGCATCAAGGAAGGCACTGAGAGAAAAAGAAGCTCGTGAGCAACAACAATGAGATGCAATGTTAGCTGGAGCTTCTGGTAGCAGAGCACCTGCCCCGGTGAATGGTGGCTAACCTAATCATATGCTAAGTTCTGAGAGTGCACCCGTTGATAAGGGTGCCGATGCTGAGCCGACTGCCGGTGCCTAGAGCACCGTAGGTATGACCCCTCCTCCCAGTAATTTTTTACTCTCTCTATTAACTTTGAGGGCAACGTACCTTTTTTGGGGGAGGGGGTGGTGAGCAACCTGCCATTCTACGCTGAATGGAGGTTGACTCTGTGTTTACTATAAAAAAATTAGTTTTGTGTTTGTGTTTGTGTTTGTGTGTTGAGTTGTGTAGGAGCTAGTCTGTTAGAAATGACGACCTGAATCTGAACTTTAGCTGTTAGGATCTTTAGATGACATCTTAGATACCTACATGTTGAGCATTGTTAGTCTGATCAATTAATTGGTGAACCAAGAAACTGGATAATGTAGTTCTGTGTCATGTGTGTGTGAGAGTGTTGTTTGAAGTCTAACACTAGGAGCAGAAACTAGAACTTGTCCAAGTAGTCTTGGTTAAGTCTGCGAATAACCGGATAGGAAAGGATCAGTAGGCCATTTTTGTAAGCCAATAAAAAGCCAAAAATAGAACTACCAAATAAAAAGCTTACCACTTGAATCCGATTTGAACCTAAAAGTCAGTTTTTGTTCTTACCCAGCAAATATCATATCCTTTGGTTTCCGAAGATACGATATCAAGTCTCAGGCCAAAAGCCTAAGTTGAGGGTGATTGCAATCCGAGAAGAAAGAAAAAGTGCAAAAGAAGGTTCAACCAATGAGCTGAATGCATATACAAAAAATTGCATATTAAAAAAATATATCAAGAAACACACAAACAATACAAAAAACACCTCAAAATAATTTCAACTTGCACCAATGATCTTAGAATTTCGTGACGAATAACAGAACAAAACTTTACTTCTTTCGTAACTGCCCGCAAATGGCCAAAAATTACATAAATGCACCCGAAAATTGCCGAATATTACGTAAATACCCCCAAAAGGCCAAAAATCAAGAAACACACATAAACAATACAAAAAATGCCTCAATTTTTTTTGACTTGCACCAATGACCTTAGAATATCATGACGAATAACAGAACAAAACTTTACTTCTTTTCGTAACTGTCCGAAAATGGCCAAATATTACGTAAATACCCCAAAATGACCAAAAAATCAAGAAAAACACATAAACGATACAAAAAACGCCTTAGAAAACTTTCGACTTGCACCCATGACCTTAGAACATCGTGACGAATAAAAGAACAAATCTTTACTTCTTTTCGTAACTGCCCAAAAATGGCCGAATATTACGTAAATGCCCCAAAATGGCTGAAAAATCAAGAAACACACATAAACAATACAAAAAACGCATCCAAAAAATATTGACTTGCACCAATGACCTTAGAATATCATGAGGAATAACAGAACAAAACTTTACTTCTTTTCGTAACTGCCTGAAAATGGCTGAATATTACGTAAATGCCTCAAAATGGCTAAAAAATCAAGAAACACACAAACAATACAAAAAACGCCTCAAAAAAGTATACTCACAGCACAACTCGAGGATCACTCCAGAAAAAAGAAAACGCTCTCTTCTCTCTCATGCGTAAACCCTAAAATCTTGCCTATAGCTACCGGAATGGCCAATATGGCCTCCGGCCAGCCACTTAATGCTGGTCAGTCCCTCTCTGATTCTTTATTCCCAATTCTTCAACATCCTAATGCCATTAAGATCAATGCACAGTTACCTAACGTTCCTAATAGTTTGCCTACGAGAAAGTACAATATGCAGATCTGTTGAAAGGTCCAAAGCATCAACAACCCAATGAGGTAGCACCCATCCCAATTAAACATATTCAATATGTAGAGGGTGTACCCAGAATCACATGGACGGAGGAGGAAGTGGATAGAATGAATGTGACTAAAAATTTACAATTTGCAGTGATTGGAAATTTTTTGTATGGTTGTCCAGAACTAGATGATCTGAGAGTTCAAATTCCTAAACAATTACAGATCAAAGGAGAATGTAATATTTGCCTTCTAAGGAATAGAAATATATTAATTTGATTAAACCGAATGGATGATTTTGTTAATATAAAGATGGATATGCATTTCAAATGCAACCGCTAATCTACGATACCAAATTCAAACCAGATGAGGAAACCACTCAAGCTATGGCCTGGATTTCTTTCCCACATTTGTTACCCACCTTTTATGGTAAAGAAGCCTTGTTCTCACTAGTATCGGCTGTGGGGAAGCCGGTGCAGCTGGACTCGGCAACCATTAACAAGACTCGTCCAAGTTGTACGAGAGTAAAGGTTCAAGTAGATCTTCTTGCCGAAATTCCTGAGTGGGTGGAGATTGCAGTAGTCAGCCCAGGATCCACAAGGATTGAGCAGATCAAGATCCAGTATGATTTCCTGCCTAAATATTGTCGCACTTATATGTTGCAAGGACATAATTAAGGAGAATATAGAGTTATCCATCCAGACTTAAAGAAGGAGAAAGCACAAAAGGATCAAGAGGAAGGTGAAATACCTCAGCACCAATTACAAGGGAGATATACTCAGAAGAGACATAAAAGGTTTATCAAAAGGTGGTGTCCGACTCAAAAGATTTTCATCATGGATAGGACTGGAGATAAACATGGTGAACAGGCTGCAAATTCCAAGGGTACACCAATGGTGATGACTGGTAGTCCCTTTGACTGTCTGGCAGAAGAGGCATAACAAGATCATCCTGAGGTAGACAAGTCAAAACATGTTATAATGCAACAATCAAATAAGGAGGGAGTCCAACAAAGTAATTTTAATCTCTCATCAAAGAGCAAAGTTGATACAAGGAGGGATGTGACAATGACTGATCAAGAGAAGCTTGATTTTAATGATGTTAATAGCAACAATAATTGTAGCAATAAGTGTAGTACTCTAGAGGATGGACAATGCACACACACAAGACAAGATGAGGTGGAAAAGAACACAAATAGCAATGCTCAATAAAATTGGCAGATAATGGCAAATAATGGCAGTCACACTGCTGGTCATGATGTAGATCAATCACCTACTGGGAGTACAGAAAAAGGAGATAGAAATGAAGGGGAACAATCATCATCTACAAATGTGTCAACTGAGATTATTTTAATGAAGGAGATAGTTGATGCTGAATATAATATACCACTTCAGATAGTACCTGCAAGTCCTTTAGATATGTCAATGGATGCAAATAGGAATTTCAAAGAACATCTTTCTTTGATTCCTTATTCAGGGAAAGATTCTCCTAAGCAGGTCCTGCATGAAATTGTAACACATCAGTGTTTACATGAGCATAGAATGAGTAACTCTTTGCAAAGAAGTATAGATGGGGTGGAGGATCAGGATGAGGCCAATAATGATGTAAATTCCAGAATGGTTGAAGTGGAGGTAAGGTTGTCTCCTCATGTAGTTACAAAAATTAAAAAAAGGCAAAAATAAAGGGGAGAACATCAAAGCAGAAAGCATTGGTATGATAACAAGAACCTCACTAAAGAGAGGCTAAATCAGGTGTTAATTGAAGTACAAAGCTCTTATATGGAATATTAGATCTGTGAGAACTCATAAGGCTTTTCACAGACTACAAATGTTAAATAGGCACCACAAGTTCTTCATGATTACACTACTGGAGCCCTTTCAGGATACAAGGAATATTCAAAGTTTCAAAAGGAAGTTGGGGATTAACTATGTCAATTATAATTTAAATGGCAAGATATGGGTATTTATACAAGACCATATTCATGTTGGGATGATTACTGATTCTGAACAGCAATTAACATTACATTTAACTTTGGAGGATGGTATACAACTAGTTACTACTCTATTTTATGCAAAATGTTCTGCTCTGGAAAGATTAAGCTTGTGGGATGATCTTTCCTCAATAAGACATAATTTGACTCTCCCCTGGCTTGTAGGGGGTGATTTTAATGTTATCAGGGGGATAAGGAGAAAATTGGGGGTCTGCCTGTATATCCTCAAGAGGTTGAGGACTTTGCCTTTTGCATAAATTCTTGTGACTTGTTTGATGTTCATTTTAGTGGAAGTCCTTTCACAAGGTGGAATGGAGAGGGCTGATGAAGCCTGCATTTTTAAAAGACTAGATAGGGTGGTGATAAATCAGACTTTGGTGGATGCCAATGGGACTGTGGAAGTGCAACATTTAGCTAGAACCGGATCGGATCATGCACCTTTATTAGTTACTTATGGAGGTGATACTCAACATGTCCATAAACCATTTAAGTTTCTGAGGTTTTGGACTAGTAGAGAGGACTTTAAAGAAGTTGTAATTGGGTGGCTGATTCATGTGATGTCTTTACGGATCTGAAAATTAAGCACAAGAGAACTAGATAGGCTTTGACTATATGGAGTAGAGAAAAATTTGGTGATATTTTCAAGCAAATTCAAATTAGAGAGGAAATTATGAAGATGAAGGAAGATTTGTTTGAAGAATACCCTATTGCATCCAATAGGGTGGTCCTTCAACAAGCTCAGGCTGAGTATAGGAAATATTTGCAGTATGAGGAGGAGTTCTGGAAACAAAAAGCTAATATGTTATGGTTTTCAAAAGGAGAAAGAAACACCAAGTTTTTTCAGTGCTTGGTAAAGGTAGAAGGAAGAGGTTAGGGTTGAAGAAGGTGTTACTGGAGGATGGTAGCTGGACTGAGGGAGATAACCAATTGACTGCTGAAGCTATAAAGTTCTACCAAGCTCAATTTATAGCTACTAATAGTGATGAGGATTATTCACTTCTTCAAAATATTCCTAAGCTGGTGTCAGAAGCTGATAATCAATCTTTGAATATTTTACCTACAGAGGGTGAGATTAAAAAAAGTAGTATTTGCTCTAAATGGGGATAGTGCAAGTGGGCCTGATGGTTTTTATGGGCTGTTCTATCAGACCTGTTGGGATATTGTGGGCCCTGATGTTATCAGAATAGTTCAGGCTTTCTTTGAAGGTAAAACTTTACCTAAATCTATTACTCATACTAATTTGTTCTTGCTTCCCAAAAAAGATATTATTCATACTTTCTCAGACTTAAGACCAATTAGTTTGAGTAATTTCTTGAACAAGGTAATTTCTAGAATTATTCATGACAGGTTTGAGGTATTGCTTCCTAAGATTATTTCTCAGAATCAATCTGGATTTATTAAGGGAAGAAGAATCACTGAGAATGTATTGTTTGCTCAGGAGATTATTGCTGATATAAGGAAGAGGGGAAAGCCTGCAAATGTTGTTATTAAGTTGGATATGGCTAAAGCTTATGATAGAGTTGATTGGAGGTTTTTAATTCAAGTTTTAGGACGACTGGGATTTAACAGTATGATGTTAGATAAATTCTAGAGGTTAATTGCAAGTAACTGGTATTCCATTATTATTAATGGACAATCTCATGGTTTTTTTCATTCTATTAGAGGGGTGAAACAAGGGGATCCCTTATCTCCTGCTCTTTTCATCTATCTGTTGAAGTGTTGTCAAGGGCTTTAAACAATCTCTTTTAGGATAACAAGTTCAAGAGTTTTGGCATGCCTAAGTGGAGTGACAACATCAATCACTTTGCATATGCTGATGATACTATTATCTTCACATATGCTGACCCTGTTTCATTAGGATTGATTATGCAGACTCTTGGAAGATATGAAAAAGAGTCTGGTCAATTGATTAATAAGTAGAAGAGTCAGTTTTTTATGTATAGCAAGGCTGCTAGAGGAGTCATACAAAGGGTGGAAGACATTACATGATTTTCTAGAGGAAAGTTTCCTCTCATATACTTGGGATGTCCCATTGGATATGCAAGAAAGAGAATAGTTCACTTTGCTGAACTTATCAAGAACGTACAATCTAAGCTTCAACTGTGGAATAGCAAGATGTTATCATTTGGGGGGGAAATTGTTCTTATTAACAGTGTCCTACAAAGTATCCCAGTCTACCTTCTATCCTCTCTTGTTCCTCCCAAGTGTGTGATTCATGATTTACATAATTTTTTTGCAAAGTTTCTATGAAATTTCAAGGGAGATGGGAGAAATAAGCACTGGGTGGCTTGGGGAGATTGTTGTCTGCCCAAAAATGAAGGTGGATTGGGGTTCAGGTCTATGTTTGATGTGTCCAAGGCTTTATTTGCAAAATTATGGTGGAACTTTAGGACCAAAAAGTCTTTGTGGGCTAATTTTTTATGGAACAAATATTGTAAATCACATAGACCACAAGTGGTAAATTGGCATGGGTGTACTCAAATCTGGAAATATATGTTGGAAGCTAGAGATGTTATTGATCAAGATATATGGTGGGAACTTAAGTGTGGTCAATCAAGCATTTGGTTTGATAACTGGACTCAATTAGGGGCATTATTTTACTATGTTCCCATCTCAAATCACCATTATTATACTTATGAAGATGTCAATCAACTGATGATACATGAAAGGTGGAATAATGACCTATTGGGGCAAATTTTTAATGAAGAAGTAGTAAATCAGATTCACAAAGAACTGGGGCCATTTAGACAACATAATGAATGGGATAAGGCCTGGTGGATGCTAAGTAGTACATGCAGTTTGGGAGGCATTAAGAAAGAGAGGTCCAAATCAGGAGGTGGTGAAATACATATGGCAGAAATGTCTTCCTTTTAAAATTTCCTTTTTCATGTGGAGGTTGTGGAAAAAGAGAATTCCTATTGGTGAAGTACTAGTGAGAATCAAAGTTGTAAATGAAATGAAGTGTGGTTGCTGCAATAGTAATCAACATGAAACTTTTGAACATTTATTTGTTCAATGTCTTGATGCTGGAAAACTATGGACATTGTTTGCAGGTGTTGTTAGTATTGAATGTCCTGTAGTGCAAATGAATCAAATCTTTGATACTTGGTGGAAGTTTGAGTGTGCCCCTAAACTCAAACCTTTGATTGTTGATGTGCCTAGTCTTATTGGATGGCAATTGTGGAAAAGAAGGAACAAAATAAGACATGGAGGCAGGATGTCTTTTGTTGGAATGGTGGGGGAAATCAACAGAAACTTATCATTGTTGGCCAAGGTTTTATACCCCTGGTTATCAGATATTCCTGATACATGGCCTTTAATGGTCCAATATTTTTGAAGATTACAAGCCATTGATCTCTTGTAAGGTACTGAGATGGGCATGTCCTGTAAAAGGCTTTAAATGTAATTCTGATGGAGGCTTGGATGTAAATGCTGGCAACTTTTCTAGTGCTTTTTGTATTAGGGATGTTGAAGGGAAGTTTGTGTATGCTGAGACAAGAAACATCGGGAGGGAATCAGTTCTTGTTGCTGAAATGAAAGCCTTAAGATTTGATCTAGAGTATTGTTGTACTCATAATGTTTTACCTATAGCGTTGGAAACAGACTGTTTAGTCTGTAAAAGGGTTTTAGATGGAGATTGGGAAACCCCATGGATTGTTTCAGTAGATGCAACATACATAAGAAAGATGTTGACAGAAAATGGTATACAAGTCAAACACATATACGGAGAGGGCAATCAAGTCGCAAATTTTTTTACTAACATAATTTTTAGTTTTGCAGGTACACAGGTGAAATATTTTAATTCATTGTTAGAGATACCAAATACTGGAAGGGCGATGCTACAACTGGAAAAATTGGGGGTACCAAATATAAGGTCAAGGAAATGTCAAAATAGTAGGGGGATTCAACCAAACAACAACTACAACTCAGTTATGTAAATACAATCAACTGAATAAAATGTTACCTCAGTCTGTGAATCATGGTTAACATTTGTAAGGTACCGATTTGGAGTCTTTAAACAGTGGTATTAGCTCCGATGTAGCTCAACCTGTTAGGAATGAAGAAAAGGATACCTAACGATGAGTAAATCGCAGGTGGAATCAATAAAACAAACCAACAACTCAGTTTTGCAAGCTGAAGAAAATATTACCTGAATCTGAGAATCAATTTTGGCAATGGATACGTTCCAAATCGGAGTCTTTAAACAGTGGTATTAGCTTCTATATAGCTCAACCTGTTAGGGATGAAGAAATGGATACTACCTATGGTCGTTCCGTAAGTAAGAAGATCTATTAGTTTATGCGAGAGATTGATGCTGCTCATCGTTGACATGGAACCCCCGGTCTAGTGGTTGAAGAAGTCTTCATTGAGTAAGAATTCATGGTGTTCGTGGGACTTGTGAACGCCCAAGGTGGATCTCTACTCGACCGCGTGAGTGTGTTTTCACCATCAATTCAGCTTGCATATCTCTCCCATGGAGATTTCCCAAAGTCGCAAGAGCTGCTTCTTGGCTGCACTTTCTTATTTTGTTTTCTGTTTTTTTTTTTTTAGTAATTGCTTTATAGAGTTGGGCTGGAGTCACTTTTGGACTCAAGTCTTTTAAGTTTGACTTTCTTTTTAATAAATGGGCTCGACCCAATCTTTTGTTTAAAAGAGAAAAAAAAAACGCCTCAATTTTTTTTTGACTTGCACCAATGACCTTAGAATATCATGACAAATAACATAACAAAACTTTAATTCTTTTTGTAACTGCCCGAAAATGGCCGAATATTACGTAAATGCACCAAAATGGCCGAAAAATCAAGAAACACAGAAACAATTAAAAAAATGCCTCAAATTTTTTTTTACTTGCACCCATGACCTTAGAATATCGTGACGAATAACAGAACAAAACTTTACTTTTTTTCGTAACTGCCCGAAAATGGTTGAATATTACGTAAATGCACCAAAATGGCCGAAAAATCAAGAAACACAGAAACAATTAAAAAAACGCCTCAATTTTTTTTTGACTTGCACCCATGACCTTAGAATATCGTGACGAATAACAAAACAAAACTTTACTTTTTTTCGTAACTGCCCGAAAATGGCTGAATATTACGTAAATGCCCCAAAATGGCAGAAATATCAAGAAACACACATAAACAATACAAAAAAATGCATCAAAAAACTTTTGACTTGCACTAATGACCTTAGAATATCGTGACAACTGACGAATAACAAAACAAAACTCTACTTCTTTTTGTAAGTGCTCGAAAATGGCCGAATATTATGTAAATGCACCAAAATAGCTGAGAACACACATAAACAACGCAAAAAAATGCATCAAACAAATTTTGACTTGTACCAATAACCTTAGAATATCGTGACGAATAAAAGAACAAAACTTCACTTCTTTTCGTAACTACTAGAAAATGGCCGAATATTACGTAAATGCCCCATAATTGCCGAAAAATGAAGAAACGCACATAAACAATACAAAAAATGCCTCAAACAAATTTTGACTTGCACCAATGACCTTAGAATATCGTGACGAATAACATAACAAAACTTTACATCTTTTTGTAACTGCCCGAAAAATGGCCGAATATTACGTAAATATCCCAAAATGGCCGAAAAATCAAGAAACACACATAAACAATACAAAAAAACGACTCTAATTTTTTTTGACTTGTACCAATGACATTAGAATATTGTGACGAATAACAGAACAAAAATTTACTTCTTTCTGTAACTTCCCGAAATTGACCGAATATTACATATATTTCCCCAAAATAGCAGAAAATCAAGAAACACACATAAACAATTCAAAAACAACTCAAAAAAATTTCCACTTGCACCAATGAACTTAGAATATAGTGACAAATGACACAACAAAACTTTACTTCTTTTCGTAACTGATCGAAAATGACCGAATATTACATAAATTCCCCAAAATGGCCGAAAAAACAAAAAACACACAACCAATACAAAAAACGACTCAAAAATATTTCGACTATCACCAATGACCTTAGAATATCGTAATGAATAACAGAACAAAACTTTACTTCTATTCGTAACTGCCCGAAAATTACCAAATATTACGTAAATGCCCCCAAATGGCCGAAAATCAAGAAACACACAATAACTAAACAAAAAAATCCTAAAAAAATTTGACTTGCACCAATGACCTTAGAATATCGTGACGAATAACAGAAAAAAATATTACTTCTCTTCATAACTGCCGAAAATGGCCGAATATTACGAAAATGCCCCATAATAGCCGAAAAATCAAGAAACACACATAAACAATACAAAAAACACCTCTATAATATTTTGACTTGCACCAATGACCATAGAATATCGTGACGAATAACAGAACAAACAATTACTTCTTTTCGTAACTACTCGAAAATGGCTGAATATTATGTAAATGCCCCAAAATGGGCTGAAAAATCAAGAAACACACAAACAATACAATAAATGCCTCAAAAATAATTCACTTGCACCTATGACCTTAGAATATCGTGACGAATAACAGAACAAAACTTTAATTCCTTTCGTAACAGCCCGAAAATGGATGAATATTACGTAAATGCCCCAAAATGACCGAAAAATCAAGAAACACACATAAACAATACAAAAAGTGCTTCAAAAAAATATCAACTTGCACCAATGATCTTAGAATATCGTGAAGAATAACAGAACATAACTTTACTTCTTTTCATAACTGCCCAAAAATGGCCGAATATAACGTAAATTCTACAAAAAGGCCGAAAAATAAAAAAACATGCATAAAAAATACAAAAAACACCTCAAATAAAATTTGACTTGCAGCAATGACCTTAGAATTTCGTGCCGAATAACAAAACAAAACTTTACTTCTTTCTGTAACTGCTCGAAAATGGCCGAATATTACTTAAGTTCCCCAAAATGGCTGAAAAATCAAGAAACACACAAGCAATACAAAAAACGCCTCAAAAAAATTTCGACTTGCACCAATTCATTTAGAATATCGTGACGAATAACAGATCAAAACTTTACTTCTTTTTGTAACGGCCCAAAACTGACCGAATATTACGTAAATTTCCCAAAATGGCCGAAAAATCGAGAAACACACATAAATAATACAAAAGAACGCCTCCAAAAAATTTCGACTTGCACTAATGACCTTAGAATATTGTGACGAATAACAGAACAAAACTTTACTTCTTTTTGTAACAGCCCAAAAATGGCCGAATATTACGTCAATGCCGAAAAATGGTCAAAAAATTAAGAAACACACATAAACAACACAAAAAATGCCTCGAATGTTTGTTTGAATTGCACCAATGAGCTTATTATATCGTGAAGAATAACAGAAAAAAACTTTACTTCAATCGTAACTGCCCGAAAATCGCCGAATATTATGAAAATGCCTCAAAATGGCTGAAAAATCAAGAAACGCACATAAGCAATACAAAAAATGCCTCAATTTTTTTTTGACTAGCACCACCGACCTTAGAATATCGTGACGAATAATAAACTTACTTCTTTTTTAACTGCTCGAAAATGGCCGAATATTATGTTAATTCCCCAAAATGGCCGAAAAATCAAGAAACACACATAAACAATACAAAAAACACCTCAAAAAAAAAATTCGACCTGCACCAATGACTTTAGAATATCATAACAGAACAAAACTTTTCTTCTTTTCGTAACTGTCTGAAAATGGCCAAATATTATGTAAATCCACCAAAATGGCCGAAAAATCAAGAATCACACAAGCAATATAAAAAATGCCTCAATTTTTTTTTGACTTTGCACCAATGACCATACAATATAGTGAAGAAAAACAGAACAAAACTTTACTTCTCTTCGTAACTGCCCAAAAATGGTCGAATATTACATAAATGCCCCAAAATGGCCGAAAAATCAAGAAACACACATAAACAATACAAAAACGCCTCAAAAAAGTTTCGACTTGCGCCAATGACCTTATAAGATTGTAACGAATAAAAGAACAAAATTTTACTTCATTTCGTAACTGCCTGAAAATGATGAAATATTACGTAAATGCCCAAAATGGCCCAAAAATCAAGAAACACACATAAACTATACAAAAAACACCACAATTTTTTTTTGCCTTGCACCAATGACCCTAGAATATCGTGACGAATAACAAGACAAAACTTTAGTTCTTTTTGTAACTGTCCGAAAATGGCTGAATATTACGTAAATTTCCCAAAATAGCCAAAAAATTAAGAAACACACATAAACAATACAAAAAATGACTCAAAAAAAGTTCAACTTGGACTAATGACCTTAGAATATGGTGAGGAATAAAGGACAAAAGTTTACTTCTTTGCGTAACTGCCCGAAAATGGCCGAATATTACATATATGCCCCAAAATGGCCGAAAAATCAAGAAACACACAGAATCAATACGAAAAACGCCTCTAAAATTTTTCAACTTTCCCCAATAACCTTAGAATATCATGACGATTAACAAAACAAAACTTTACTTCTTTTTGTAACTGGCCGAAAATTACGTAAATGCCCCAAAATGGTCGAAAAATCAAGAAACAAACATAAACAATACAAAAAATTGCCTCAATATTTTTTTGACTTACACCAATGACCTTATAATATTGTGACGAATAACAGAACAAAAGTTTACTTCTTTGGTAATTCCTCGAAAGTGGCCAAATATTTTGAAAATGCCCCAAAACGGCCAAAAAATCAAGAAACACACATAAACAATACAAAAAAAGCCTCAAAAAGATTTCGACTTGCACCAATGACCTTAGAATATTGTGACGAATAACAGAACAAAACTTACTTCATTTTGCACTTCCCGAAAATGGCCGAATATTACGTAAATACCCATAAGGGCCGAAAAATCAAGAAACACACATAAACAATACAAAAAACGCCTCAATTTTTTTTGACTTGCAGCAATGACCTTAGAATATCGTGACGATAAACATAACAAAACTTTACTTCTTTTCGTAACTGTCCGAAAATGGCCGAATATTACGTAAATCCCCCCAAATGGCCAAAAAATCAAGAAACACACACAATACAAAAAATGCCTCAAAAAAATCTCAACTTATTCCAATGACCTTACAATATCGTGAAGAATAACAGAACAAAACTTTATTTCTTTTTGTAACTACCCGAAAATGACCAAATATTACGTAAATGCCACAAAAGGATCGAAAAAAAAAAACACACAAACAATAAAAAAAACACACAAACAATACAAAAAACACCTCAAATTTTTTTTGACTTGCACCAACGACCTTAGAATATCGAGACGAATAACATAACAAAACTTTACTTGTTTTCGTAACTGCCCTAAAATGGCCGAATATTACGTAAATGCCAAAAAATGGCCGAAAAATCAAGAAACACACATAAACAATAGAAAAAATGCCTCAAAAACATTTCGACTTGCACCAATGACCTTATAAGATCGGGACAAATAACATAACAAAATTTTAATTCATTTCGTAACTGCCTTAAAATGATGAAATATTACGTAAATTCCCAAAAATCTCCGAAAAATCAAGAAACACACATGAAAAATACAAAAAATGCAACAAAAATTTCGACTTACACCAATGACCTAAGAATATCGTGACGAATAACAGAACAAAACTTTACTTCTTTTTGTAATTGTCCAAAAATGGCTGAATATTACGTATATGCCCTAAAATAGCTGAAAAATCAAGAAACAATACAAAAAACGCCTCTAAAAAATTTAACTTACACCAATGACCTTAGAATATCGTGACGAATAACAGAACAAAACTTACTTCTTGTTGTAACTGCCCGAAAATGGCCGAATATTATGAAAAATCCTCAAAATGGCCAAAAATCAAGAAACAAACATAAACAATACAAAAACGCCTCAAAAAAGTTTTGACTTGCACCAATGACCTTAGAATATCGTGGAGAATAACATAACAAAACTTTACTTTTTTTTGTAACAACTCGAAAATAGCCGAATTTACGTATATGCCACTAAAATGGTCGAAAAATCAAGAAACAAACATAAACAATACAAAAAAGGCCTCAAACAATTTTGACTTGCATCAATGGCCTTAGAATATCCTGACGAAAAACAACACAAAACTTTAGTCTTTTCGTAACTGGCCGAAAATAGTCGAATATTACGTAAATGCTCCAAAATGGCCGAAAAATTAATATACACAAATAAACAATACAAAAAATGGCTCAACAAAATTCCGACTTGCACCAATGACCTTTGAATATCGTGAGGAATAACAAAACAAAACTATAATTCTTTTCGTAACTGCCTAAAAATGGCCGAATATTACATAAATGCCCTAAATTGGCCGAAAAATCAAGAAACACACATAAACAATACAAAAAATGCCTAAATGTTTTTTTACTTGAACCAATGACCTTATAATATCGTGACGAATAATAGAACAAAACTTTACTTCTTTTTGTAAATTCCCGAAAATGGCCGAATATTACGTAAATGCCTCAAAATAGCCAAAAAATCAAGAAACACACAAACAATACAAGAAATGCCTCAAAAAAATCTCAACTTGCACCAATGACATTATAATATCCTGACGAATAACAGAACAAACGTTTACTTCTTTTTGTAACTGTCCGAAAATGACCGAATATTACGTAAATGCCAGAAAATGACTGAAAAATCAAGAAACACACAGCAACAATACAAAAAATGCCTCAATTTTTTTTGACTTGCACCAATGACTTTAGAATATCGTGACGAATAACAGAACAAAACTTTACTTCTTTTTGTTATTGTCTGAAAATGGCCGAATATTACGTAAATGGCCCAAAATGGCCAAAAAATCAAGAAACACATGTAAACAACACAAAAAATGCCTCAAATTTTTTTTGACATGCACAAATGACCTTATAAGATTGTGACGAATAACAAAACAAAACTTTACTTCCTTTCGTAACTGTCTGAAAATGATGAAATATTACGTAAATACCCCAAAATGGCCGCAAAATCAAGAAACACACATAAACAATACAAAAGATGCCACAAACAAATTTCGAGTTGCACCAATGACCTTAGAATATCATGACGAATAACAAAACAAAACTTTACTTCCTTTTATAATTGTTCGAAAATTGCTGCATATTACGTATATTCCCCAAAATGGCCGAAAATCAAGAAACACACCGAATCAATACAAAAAATGCCTCTAAAAAATTTCAACTTACACCAATGACCTTAGAATATCGTGACGAATAACAGAACAAAACTTTACTTCTTTTTGTAACTGCCCGAAAATGGCCGCATATTACGTAAATTCTCCAAAATGGCCGAAAAATCAAGAAACACACAAACAATACAAAAAAAGTCTCAATTTTTTTTTACTTGCACCAATGACCTTAGAATATCGTGATGACTAACAGAATAAAACTTACGTCTTTTTGCACTGCCCAAAAATGGCCGAATATTACGTAAATATCCCAAAATAACCGAAAAATCAAGAAACACACATAAACAATACAAAAAACGCCTCAATTTTTTTTGACTTGCACCAATGACCTTAGAGTATCGTCACGAACAATAAAACAAAACTTTACTTATTTTCGTAACTGTGCGAAAATGGCCGATTAATACGTAAATTCTCCAAAATGAATGAAAAATTAAGAAACACACAAACAATACAAAAAACGCCTAAAAAATGTAACACCCCGTATCCTAGATAGACCAAAAATACAGATTTTGAGAAGTTGCAGGTGCAACTTACAGTCACCATCCACGGACTGTAGGTCAGACCACGGTCCGTGCTGGTGATCCGTGGTTCACCACTGCAGCCCCTCCCCAAACCAGCTCAAAACAATCGGCCAAGTCTCGACTCACGGACAGACCCACGGTCCGTAGATCAGACCACGGTCCGTGGATCAAGACCTCCTTTACCCAACCTCTGACACGAACTACGGTCGACCAACACGGACCGTCGTTCGATCCACGGTCCGTAGGTCTGACCGTAGGTAAGGGTCAACAACCAGTTAGCTGAAAATTATTGATGGGTCAACTTCAGATGGTCATAACCTTTAGCAAAAAATGAATTATGTGTGACATAACCTATGATATTATAGATAATTGAATCCTCTTTCCAACGCCACCAAGTTTGCTAAAATCCGACCTCCGAGTAAAAAGTTATGCTCGTTTTAGTGAAGACCTGTCGAGAAGACCAGATCGACGGACCCAATCGACGGACCGTCGATTGATTGACGGACCGTCGATTGATTGACGGCCCGTCAGTCCAATTCGTCGATCACTCCGACATCAATTAAGTCATGGGTCTTTTGGTCTTTTCCTTTTTCGTTTAACCCCTAAGATACGTCGTTTAAACCCTAAATCATGAGATTTTAATCAGTTTAAGCCTAGAAACATAACTAGAACTTACCTAAGTCAAATCATTAATCAAAATTAGAAGAATTAGAA
>JAJOOO010011400.1:0-24194 GCA_029582685.1 Solanum piurae
AGGTTGCAGTTCTTGGTATTGGGACAGTTTGTTTGGAAAGTAACAATGGTTCCAAACTAGTTCTCAATAATGTCAAACATGCTCCAGATGTTCACTTGAATTTGATTTCTGTGGGATACCTTGATGATGAGGGTTATGTTAATACCCTTGGTGCTGGCTAGTGGAAGCTTACTAGAGGTTCGATGGTTGTAGCCCGTGGTGATAAGTTGTCTAACTTGTATGTTTTTCAGGGCTCCATTTTTAGAGGCTTAGTGAATTTGGTGGAGAATGATACTTCATCATTGTTATGGCATAGAAGACTGAGTCATATGAGCGAGAAGGGGATGAACAATTTGTCTAAGAAGAATTTGCTTTCTGGAGTGAAACAAGCAAAGTTGAACAAGTGTGTTCATTGCTTAGCAGGTAAATAGAAGAGAGTTTCTTTTTAGAGTCATCCACCTTCAAGAAAGCTTGATTTGCTGGAGTTGGTACATTCTGATTTGTGTGGTTATTTTAAGGTAAGGTCTCATGGTGGTGCACTTTATTTTGTGACTTTTATTGATGATTATTCTTGCAAACTCTGGGTATTCTCTTTGAAGTCCAAGGATCAGGTACTTGATGTGTTTAAGAATTTTCAGGCCTTGGTTGAGAGACAGACAGAGAAGAAATTGAAATGCATTCGTTCTGATAATGGTGGTGAGTATATTGGCCCCTTTGATAGATATTGTAGAGAGCAGGGTATTAAGTATCAGAAAACTCCTCCAAAGACTCCTCAGCTAAATGGTTTGGCGGAGAGGATGAATAGAACTCTTGTTGAGAGAGTTAGATGTATGCTTTCGGATGCTAAGCTGCCAGATTCCTTTTGGGAATAAGCACTTACTACTGCTGCATATGTTATCAATTTATCTCCTACTGTTGCTTTGAATGATGATGTCCCTGACAGAGTTTGGTCTGGTAAGAATGTTTCTTATGATCATCTTAAAGTTTTTGGGTGTAAATCCTTTGTCCATGTTCCTAAGGATGAAAGGTCAAGTTAGATGTTAAAACTAGGCAATATATCTTTGTTGGTTATGGTCAAGATGAATTTGGCTGTCGTTTCTTTGATCCAGTTGAGAAGAAACTTGTTAGAAGCTGTTCTTTGAAGACCAAACAATTGAAGATCTTGACAAGGTTGAGAAAGTTGATTCTTAGAGTAGTGACAACCTAGTTGATATTGATCCAGTGCCTTTGACTATTCCACCATGTGAAAATCTTTAAAATGATGAAAATCAAGGTGATATTGAAGATGGTGATCATATTCAGAATGACCAGTATGCCGCTGATGCTCCAGTGCAAGACGATGTGGTTGGTCAGCAATCAACTATTATTGATGCTCCAGAGAGTTCTCTCAGAAGATCTACTAGAGAGAAAATACCTTCATCTCGTTATTCTTCTAATGAGTATGTACTCTTGACTGATGGGGGAGAACCAGAGAGTCCTGATGAGGCCATGGAAAGTGAAGAAAAAGAAAAGTGGTTTGATGCTATGGAGGATGAAATGAAGTCTCTACATAATAATCATACCTTCGATTTGGTTATGTTACCTATAGATCGAAAAGCTTTGAAAACAAATGAGTTTTTCGAGTGAAACATGAAGATGGTAATCCAGTTCCACGGTACAAGGCTAGATTAGTTGTGAAGGGTTTTAGCCAGAAAAAAGGGATTGATTTTGATGAGATATTCTCGCCAGTTGTGAAGATGTCATCCATTCGTGTGGTTCTAGGCTTGGTTGCAAGTCTGGATTTAGAGGTTGAACAGATGGATGTTAAAACTGCTTTTCTCCATGGTGACTTGGATGAAGAAATTTATATGGAGCAGCCGAAAGGTTTTGAAGTCAAGGGAAAAGAGAATTATGTTTGCAAATTGAAGAAGATCATGTATGGCTTAAAACAAGCTCCGAGGCAATGGTACATGAAGTTTGGTTCTTTTATGATTTAGCAGGGCTTCAAGAAGACTTCTTCAGACCATTGTGTTTTTGTGCAAAAATTCTCTGATGGTGACTTTATTATCGTTTTGCTTTATGTTGATGACATGCTTGTTGTTGGTCATAGTGCTTGCATGATTAAAGAGTTGAAGCAAGAGTTGAATAAGTATTTGTTATGAAAGACTTAGGACTAGCAAGGCAGATTCTTGGCATGCAGATTGTCCGTGATAGAGATGCCAAGAAGTTGTGGTTTTCACAAGAGAAGTATATTCATAAAGTACTTCGTAGATTCAAGATGGACAAAGCTTAGGTTGTCAATACACTTCAAATTGAGTACTAGACATTGTCCTTCCAGTGATGGCGAGAAGGAAGATATGAAGAAAGTTCTTTATGCTTCAGCTTTTGGTAGTTTGATGTATGCAATGGTGTGTACAAAACCAGTTATTGCTCATGCTGTTAGTATTGTTAGCCGTTTTCTTTCTAATTTGGAAAGAGAGCATTGGAATACTGTTAAGTGGATTATGAGATATCTTTGTGGCACTTCTAGTTTGAGTTTGTGTTTTGGTACAGGGAAGCCTATTCTTTGTGGTTACACTGATTTAGACATGGCTGGTGATGTTGATACTCGTAAGTCTACTTCAGGCTACTTAATTACTTTTGTAGGGGGAGCTGTGTCTTGGTAATCTAGGTTACAAAAATGTGTTGCTTTATCTACTACAGAGGCTGAGCTTATTACTGCTGTTGAAGCTTGCAAAGAGTTGATCTGGATGAAGAGATTTTTGAGGGAACTTGGTTGTGTTCAAGAGAGGTATGTGCTTTATTGTGATAGTCAAAGTGCTATTCATCTTGGCAAGAATTCTAGATTTCATGGTCGGTCTAAACACATTGATGTGAGGTATCATTGGATTCTAGATGTGTTGGATTCTAAGTTGCTTGAACTTGAAAAGATCCATACCAATGATAATGGTTCCGACATGATGACTAAAGCTTTGCCAAGAGGGAAGTTTGAGGATTGTTGCATGATCGCCGGGATGGCGATCTCCTCCACATAGTTGTGAGGGGGAGAATTGTTGGGTTTAGGATCTTTTTACCCTTCCTATGTGGATAAATAAAAGTCTTATTAGGACCAGCCCACTTTAGCCAATAACCCAAATATTATGTGGCATATAAGGCTTATTTGATCTTATTTTCAGAAACACAAGAGAGAAAAATCAAGAGAGATTTGTTTTAGAGATTGAGAGAAAAAGAGAAAAATCCCATTTTTTGCTTCTCGAAATTTTCTGCTCAGGCAGTCCGCTTCAGACAGAGTTTGGTGCTTCATTAACTGTGGGATCGTGCTCAAATTTGAACTGGAAGTTCTCAGCATCTGGTTCTTGCAATTCAGCGGTGGAGATCGGATTTGGAGGTCTGTAGATTCTGATTTTGGGGCGTAAACAGTAGCACATTTTTGGGTGAAATCTCTTATTTAATTCTCTAGTTTTGGTGCATTTTTTGATTTGTTGTTGCTCGTTGTTTGGCGCTTGTTTTGTGGCCAATTTTGGAGAACAATTTTGTAACTCTTGGTGTTTATAGTGGAGCTTTTGGTCCTGTGGTTTTTTACTCTTCACATCGAAGGGTTTTCCACGTAAATCATTGTGTCTTGTGTGATTGACTTATTCTTATCTTGTTGCTTTAGTTTGGTTGATATACTTGCTGTCCATTCTTCATATTCCTTGATTTGGTTTGTCTTCTCTTGGTTCAAATTGAAAGGAAAAGTTTAGATTTGGGTATTATTCTGCTGCTATCCTGTCTGGGATTCTTGTCAGTGCCTTGCCTTTCCACACAAGTGGTATCAGAGTCATGGTTCAATGACGGAACCAGGTTAGAAATGGGTGTTCATCTTGGCGGGTGTAGTTCTAGTCGCAACCTCTTTTGACAGTAATGAAGATTTTGTTGGAGAAATCGTTTCAGAGAGGTTCTCTGTGTCGAGACGTAGATTTGATGGAGGAGATTATGGAGAAGAGATGCAGGATCCAAAAGATTATGTGAAGAAGGTGGACAAATTTATTTTATCTGAAATTCAGGCCAAGTGGGAGATTTGTTGGGTTTTATTTGCCCTGATTTCTAACCATAAAAAGGTTTTCCTTTTAGGAAAAGGTTTTAATATTTTTACTAGTTCTTTTCTTGTAGGAAAGGTTTTAGGACTCTATAAATATAGACTTGTTCCTTCTAACTTAATCAACATTCACATTGTAGTCCTAGGGTTTTGAGAGTTGTGGTTGTAGAGGATAATTTTGTGTACCTCCTTGTATTTCGAGTGAATTGGTTGAGGTTGTTTCTCTCTATATTTTTTGTACTCTCATATTTATAGTGGATTGCTCATCTCCTTTGTGGATGTAGGTCGATTGACCGAACCACGTTAAATCTTTGTGTCTTTTGGTGTGTTTCTCGTTTGTCTTCTTACTCGTGGTCTTTCGAGGTTTGCTTTGCTACCTTCCGCATTACACCTGCTTATTTCGGTCCTAACACATATATATCTTTAAAATACATTATTGTAGCAGCTACGGATTATCTTGAAATTTTCAAACAAAGTGCTCACTCGAAGGGCAGAGGCTTCGACAGAGGTTGTAGCAGCCGCGAGTTATCACTAAACACAAATACACTTTGATGGAGAAGGAGAGGGGGAGCAGGAGATAAAACACATTATCATAACGAGAGGAGCCATAAATTTCTAGGTCCAGGCACGACTCAAGTGTGAGACTAGTAAAGTGTTTTTTTTAGGCCCAAATATTTTAAGGTTGAAAAAAAATTATGATATTGAATTTTAAAATTTTAATTTTACTTAAAACAATATTGAAGATTAGGGCTGCGTATCGGTCGGTTCGGTTCGGTTTTAAAGTATATCGGCTTGACTTATTGGTTATCAATTTGTAGAGATGCTAAACCGTTATAGAACCATTAAGATATTGGGTTATCCGTTATTGATCGTTATCGGTTCGGTTATTATTTAACCTTTAAGAATTGGCACAAAAATAAATTAATGATAATCACGTAGAAACAAGGTGACAAATCGAATGAATCATGTACATGAGTTCACAAGTTTCATCTTGCTCAAAAGCAAACACTTTTACATTGTAGAATAACCAAGATTTTGTGATAGCCAGAAATAAAAATAGGAAACTAAACTCTAAGTCAAGGATTTTATATACAAAATGGTATAAATATAATTATTTAATTTTCTATCGGGTTATCGGTTAACCCATTAAGAAAAAATTTCAAACAGTAACCGATAACTCGATAAAAAAAATAAATCAAAACCGTTATCTGAACTGCTAAATCAATAAACCATTACTGATAAACCAATAACTTTTATTCGGTTCGGAATATCAGTTTCGGTTCCGTTTTGAACAGCCCTATTGAAGATTGTAAATAAGTACCAAAATTATGCTTTTTTTTTAAAAAAACTTTCTAGGTTTTACTAAATATATTTTAGAACTTTGAATAAACAACTCAAATCTTTATATTAATAAATAAAATTTGTACAACAACATCCCAAGATAATTTATTACAACCAAATGACTAAATACATCTTATTAATCGGAATTAATCCTTACATTTATAAACGGTAATATTACTTGTGAACTTAAATGTTTTATTTCTTTTAAGAATACTACACTAAAAACTAGTGTAAGAAGAAAAATACAACTCTAAACTAATATTATTTTGTGTGCATGTGCATATAGTTAAATCTTTTTATTCATATTTAATTTTAGACTATTAATTTTATTGAGACATCTTTCATTAGATCCTGAATTTTCTTTGTATAAAGACACAATATTAAGTCTGTCAACTAATTTTGAGAAACGAACACTCTAAAGAGTAACTTTATTTCTTTTGATATTCTTTGAACTTTATTTTTCATTTTTCAAAAATAAGCTTGAAAGTGAATGATCACACAATTTTTAATGATTGGTCATTATAAAAATCATAACCAAAATAAGTGTTCATAACTTATTATACTATATAAGGTCCTATTACCTCCCCGAACTTATTTTATAAATAATTTTCTATCCCCAACCTATGTCCGAAATCAAAGTATGCACTAGTACAATTAAGGTAGGACCCATAGCAACCAAACACAACCCTTTGAATTTTAATCCAGTTTAAGGCATACAATTACATGAATTCAACAGTTACAACTACTCGAGCAAGATTATCAGATTAAATCTTGCATGTAAACAATCTAAGATTATCGGAGAGGCCCAGCACACAACAACTCAATAAGATCAATTGCAAATAAGCACAATTTTCGCTAAGATGAACTCGGGGCATAGAAAACCAACATTTGGTGCTGACTACGAAAATATTGAAATGCTAGGTTGCAATGTAATCCAAGTTCCGAGCACAGATTGATAACTAACACCTTGAGATAGTGCAAAATATAGAGAATAATGTGCAGGTGTGAGTTTGGAAAGATAAGAAGTGAGGGAAAGTGAATGAATTAGAATTTTTAAACGTGTGGCCTAAAAAAACCGTTCAGTTCTCGCCCATTCGGTGACAATAGTCATGATCACCGAATCACTCGGCATTTCGCCGAGTAGTCATTTACCTCACCGAGTTTTACAGGACCTCCAGTTAATGTGGTGTCCAAACGGCGGTCCACGTCGGGGTCGCCGACATGGTCAGCGACTCGCCAATAATTTTTTGGGCTCTCCGAGTTTTACAGACTCCGATTTGAATATGTCTTGAGTCAAACGGTGGATTAGGTCTGGCTCGCCGATCTCCTTGGCGATTCGCCGACTGGACTTGTTGCTCGCAACCCTGCGCTTTTTGAACACCTTCCACATTTCAACCTGTATAAACAACACACCATTATTTTATCAGAACATAAATAAAAGAAAAATGGGTTTTGGGTTGCCTCCCAAACAACGCCTTAGTTAACGTCGTGGCACGATGCAAGTCAACACCTAGTTCTCATCTTCGGAGCTGGCCATGGTCTCACTAGGCGACTCCTCATGCTGTGAATAGTGACTTGATATCAATTGATTTATCTAGGCGTCCTGTAGCTGAATAATCTTGTAATTTGAGGTAGTCGTCTCATTCAGCATTTCGATGCTCTGTTTTATTTCATTTAACACTTTGTCGTGTGCATTATTATGAGGTTTATTTATATGCTTTATAAACACTTTGATAGTAAAGTAAATATGATTATGATCTAGTTGTTGTGTTGTTGGATGGTTATCCTCATGTACACATTTATGTATGAATATGATATGATTTGAAAGGTTTGTCACATGTAATGATTCTAAGGTTGGAAGACTTGTCTCACCTATTGAATCTATGAGCTTTAGTATGAGTTATGTTGAATTGATCAGTGTCAAGAAATTGTTCCATTATTACGAACTTAAGTCAAGACTTAATATGAACTCCATGGGAATAAATGCTTAGCACCGAGTGGATATTGATATGAGATGGAAGCCCTCATGTTAGTAGATGCCGAGTTTCTAGGAGCAATCTCTTGGGATGGAAGCCCTCACGATAGTAGAGGTCGGGTTTTCTAGTAGCAATCCCCTTAACACATAAACTATGTGCCCACATAGGTCTTTAGCTAGTGGATCCACCTAAGCTAAGAGTATGGTTCTACCTTAGGCAAGTAGGACAACCCCTTTTCGGTGTGGGGTAGACACCAGATTCCATGTTTAGCTCACATGGTCTATGTCGGTTAAGGCTTATCCCATTATGATAGTATGAACAAGAACATGAGATATGAACTATAGTTACTCAAGAAGCTTTACTTAGTATGGGTGGGATTATGGGATCTTATTCATGCATTGCACAAATATGCTTTGAGGGTATTTATGGTATGTTTCCATTATGTTATGATGATCTATATGTTGAATATGATTTTAACTTATGCTTTTAAACTAATCTTCATGATGATTCTGAAACTTGGTAAAGTGCATGCTTTTCAACTAAAAGGTCCTTCTTATCATGTTTTAAGGTTTTTATGCATGTCTATCATACTTAGTGCAGTTTTGTACTAACCTATATTTTCCTACATTTTTCCAAAGTGTAGGGTCCGGTTCTTAAGGCGATCATCATTTGATTCAAGCTTGGATTTGACTATTTTCCTTGCTTGTGGTGAGTTCTCATGATTTGAGGATGGGCGATTCACTTTGAGTTTCATTTTTAGTATTTCATTTTCAAACTATGATGTATGGGCTGTGTCCCTTTTCATTTGGACTATTGTAATAGATGGCTAATTGAGACAAGTCTAGACTTTCGCTTTCCTTTATAAAGATTTTTTGACTTAAATGCGTTTTTACTCTTATTGTTCTATTGCTTTATGTTATGATATGCTAAGTGGCTTACATGGTGCCTTTCAGGGTTCTATGTGCCTTGTTACGTCTAGGTGGTACCCTTGGGTCGTGACAAACTTGGTATCAGAGCACACAGTTTAAAATGATTCTAGGATGATGTCTCATAAGCCACGTCTAGTAGAGTTTTGTTCATGAGTGTGAAGCGCACCACATTTATGAATGAGAGGCTATAAAATGTTAGGAAATTTCACTTCTTTCATTACTCTTAAGTTGTGCCTTAGAGTTTAACTCTATAAAAGTCCCTCTCATAATCCTTCTTTTGTGTCTTCAGGATATGAATACACGAAGGGCTAATGATAGAAGAATGGTGGGTGGCAATGTGAATGAGGAAGCTCTTCAAGGTAATCAAGCCTCTCAAGTTAACCAAGCTCCGGTGGACCCCGTGGTTGAGAATGTGACCCATGCAGAGTTTTGATCTACTATCCAAATGTTAGCTCAAGTCGTGATGGCTCAAGACAATAGATAAGTGGTAGCTCTGGTCAATCCTAATATGAATTCCGCGGCTTCTAGATTGAGGGATTTTACAAGAATGAACCCTTCCTTGTTTCTTCGTTCCAAAGTGGGAGAGGATCCTCAAGAATATTTGGAAGAGGTTTATAATATAATTGATGCCATGGGGGTGATTTCGGTAGAGAAAGTGGAGTTAGCCGCTTACCAATTGAAGAGTGTAGCTCAAGTATGGTATATTCAATGGAAGAATAATAGGCCGGTAGGAGCGGGTCCAATAGAGTGGGAAGTGTTCAAATCGGCGTTCCTTGATAAGTTCTTTTCCTAAGAGTTGAGGGAAGCTAAGGTGGAAGAATTCATTAACCTTCATCAAGGAGGTATGAATGTTCAAGAATATTCTCTAAAGTTTACTCAATTGCCCAAGTATGCTCCGGTTATGGTGGCAGATTTAAGGAATATAATGAGTAGGTATTTGACGAGTGTGTCCAAAGTGGTAAGAAAATAATGTTGTATGGCAATGCTCCTTCGTGATATGGATATCTCACGTCTTATGGTGTATGCCCAACAAATGGAGGATGAGAAACTCCAAGACAAGAATAGGTAGGTGAAAAGAGCTAGAACCGGTGATGGGAATTTCTCCAAAGCTAGGTCCGATGGACAAGGTCAACCAAAGTTCAAGAAAAGGTTCTCCAACCAAGGCTCCTCTAGTGCTCTAAGGGTAAAAGAGGATAGGGTGTCTAACCCTAGCCCTCAAGGAGGCAATAGTGGTGGTTCGTATGTTGCTAGGACTAATTGTGCGAAGTGTGGTAGAAAACATGATGGCAAGTGCTTAGTTGGCTCAGATGGGTGCTATGGTTGTGGACAGAGTGGCCACAAGATGAGAGATTACCCGATATTCATGGCCAAGGGGAGAGAAAGAAAGCAAGCTCCTCCAAGCGGTTCCAACTCCAATGCCCAAAAGCAAAACCGTTTTTATGATCTTCAATCCCGAGGTGACCAAGAGAGCTCCCCGGATATGGTAACCGGTATGTTAAAAGTTTTTTTTATTGATGTATATGCCTTGTTATATCCCGGTTCCACTTTGTCCTTTGTAACACCTTTGTGTCCATGAAGTTTGAAATATTCCCCAAGGTGTTAGTAGAACCTTTTTCGGTCTCTACCCCGGTTAGTGACTCGGTGGTGGCAAGAAGAGACTATAGAAGTTGTCCCATTTCCTTGTCCCATAGGGTCACTTTGGTGGATTTGGTAGAGTTAGACGTGTTAGACTTTGATGTGATTTTGGGTATGGATTGGTTGCATGCATGTTATGCCTTTATAGATTGTAGGACTCGGGTGGTTAAATTCCAATTTCCAAATGAGCCTATTTTAGAGTGGAAGGGGGGAAATTCTATCCCTAGAGGTCAATTTGTTTCTTTCCTTAAAGCTAGCAAAATGATCTCCAAAGGGTGAATTTACCATCTTGTTAGGGCGATGGATGTTGAATCTAAAACCCCTTCTCTAGAGTCGATTTCGGTAGTGAATAAGTTTTTGGAAGTTTTTCCCGATGATTTGCCAGGTAATCCTCCTGAGCGGGAAATAGATTTTGGTATTGGCCTTCTACCAAATACGCAACCTATATCCATTCCTCCCTATAGAATGGCTTCGACGGAGTTAAAAGAGTTGAAAGAGCAACTATGGTATTTTTTAGACAAAGGGTTTTATCCGACTGAATATCTCTCCATGGGGTGCTCCAGTATTGTTTGTTAGAAATAATGATGGGTCTCTTAGAATGTGTATTGATTATCGTCAATTGAATAAAGTGACCATTAAGAATAAATATCCCCTTCCGAGAATTGATGACTTGTTTGATCAACTTCAAGGGGATAACTATTTCTCCAAAATTGACCTTCGTTTGGGTTATCTCCAATTAAGGGTGAGAGATGTTGATATTCCCAAGATGGCCTTGAGGACCTAGCATGGTCACTATGAATTTGTGGTTATGTCATTTGGGTTGACAAATGCCCCGGTGACATTTATGGATTTGATGAATAGGGTGTTTAGACAATACCTTGATATGTTTGTGATTGTGTTTATCGATGATATTTTGATCTATTCAAGGAGTGAGAATGAACATATGGACGATTTGAGAATTGTGTTATAAGTTCTTAAGGACCAACAACTTTTTGCAAAATTTAGCAAGTGTGAATTTTGGTTGAGGTCCACAGATTTCCTTGGTCACATTGTGTCAAGCAAGGGTATTGAGGTAGATCCTAAGAAGATGGATGTGGTCAAGAGTTGGCCTAGACCTCTAACTCCTTGCGATATTAGAAGCTTTTTGGGTTTGGCCGGTTACTATAGGAGGTTTGTTGAGGTGTTTTCCTCCATTGCTTCTCTATTGATGGCTTTGACTCAAAACAAGGCTAAGTTTGAGTGGTCGGAGGCTTGTGAGAAAAGTTTACAAGAGCTGAAAGATAGACTTACTTTTGCTCCGGTGTTGACCTTACTGGAGGGTACATATGGTTTTGTTGTAATACGTGACGCCTCTAGAGTTAGGTTAGGATATGTCCTCATGCAAAATAGTAAAGTGATTGCCTATGCTTCAAGGTAACTCAAGGTACATGAGAAGAATTATCCAACCCATGATCTTGAATTAGCAGCGGTAGTATTTGCCTTGAAAATATGGAGACATTACTTGTATGGGGTCCATGTGGATGTTTTCACCGATCACAAGAGTCTTCAATATGTGTTTAGTAAAAAAGACTTGAATCTCCGACAAAGAAGGTGGTTAGAATTTTTGAAGGATTTTGACATGAGTTTCCTTTACCACCTCGGCAAAGCTAATGTTGTAGTGGATGCACTTAATAGATTATCCATGGGTAGTGTGGCTCATGTAGAGGATGAAAAAAAAGAATTGGTTCGTGAGGTGCGTAGATTGGCCCGACTAGGTGTCCAACTAGTGGATTCCACTAAGGATGGTGTCATGGTCCATTATGGTTCCGATCGTCCTTTATGATGGATGTGAAGTCTAAACATCCTTGGTTGAGTTGAAAGAGTTGGTACTCAAGAAGTCTGTTGAGGCTTTATCCCAAGGGGGAGATGGGGTACTTAGGTACCAAGGTCGATTATGTGTTCTGAATGTTGATGGTTTGAGGGAGAAAATTTTAAAGGAGGCTCATAGTTCTCGGTATTCTATTCATCCAGGAGCCACCAAGATGTACCGTGATCTACGGGAAGTGTTGAATAGAATGAAAATGGATATTGCGGGATTTATAGCCAAATGTCCTAATTGTCAATAAGTTAAGGTTGAGCATCAAAGGTCGGGAGGCTTATTACAAGATATACCAATTCCCACTTGGAAATGGGAAGAGGTGAATATGGATTTTATTGTGGGTTTGCCTTGTACCCAAAGGCAACATGATTTTATTTGGGTCATTATAGATAGGATGACAAAATCAACTCACTTTATTCCCGTCAAGGTTTCTCATTCGGTGGAAGACTATGCCAAGTTGTATATAAATGAGATAGTGAAGTTGCATGGGGTTCCCTTATATATTATTTTTGATCGGGGTACTCAATTTACTTCACATTTTTGGAAGTCATTCCAAAAAGGGCTTGGTACTAAGGTCAAGCTTAACACGACTTTTCATCCCCAAATGGCTGGTCAAGCGGAACGCACCATCCAGACCTTAGAGGACATGTTGAGGGCATATGTGATAGATTTTAAAGGTAATTGGGTTGACCACTTGCCATTGATAGAGTTTGCCTACAATAATAGTTATCATTCTAGTATTGGTATGGCTCCCTTTGAAGCCTTGTATGGTAGGAGAGGTAGGTCTCTGGATGGTTGGTTTGAGGTAGGTGAAATTGCTCTTATTGGTCTTGAATCGGTTTACGAAGCTATTGAGAAAGTTCGGCTCATTAGAGAGAGGTTGAGAATGGCTGAAAGTAGACAAAAGTCTTATGCTGATGTGAGAAGAAGGGATCTAGAATTTGAAGTTAATTATTGGGTCTATTTGAAAATCTCACCCATGAAGGGTGTGATGAGGTTTGGCAAGAAATGGAAACTTAGTCCCCGATATGTAGGCCCATATCAAATTTTGCAACGTATTAGGAAGGTTGCGTATGAGTTGGACTTGCCAAATGAGTTGGCTCCGATTCATCCGGTATTTCATGTTTCTATGCTTAAGAAGGTTATTGGAGATCTGACATCCATTATTCCCTTAGAACATTGGGAGTTGATGAAAGCCTTTCTTATGAATAGGTTCCGGTAGAGATCCTATATCGGCAAGTCAAGAGATTGAGAAACAAGGAAATAGCTTCCGTAAAGGTTTTATGGAGAAATCATTTAGTTGAGGGTGCTACTTAGGAGGCCGAGGCTGATATGAAGTCCCGATATCCTCATCTCTTTCCTTCTACTCCTATTCAAGCTTGAGGTAATTAGTTCCTCGTGAGTTTTAGTGTTTTGGAAGTCATGTGTGTTATATAAGCTTTTCCATAATTTCCTTTTGTTGTGCATGTTCTTGATGAAATTCATGTTTAGTAAGAAAATGAGTTTTATGATTGACTTTCCTCATGTTGTTGTGCATTTAGTATGAGTTGCCTATTTGACTTCATGAGATGAGTTGATGAAAATGCTTTAGTATGCTTTTGAGAGTAATTGCATATTGGCTCCATGATGTTGTATTGAGCATTATTTTAGTTGGAGAAGGTAGTTCCTCCTATGAATATGAGAAATATTGAGTTTCATTCATATTGGGTTGTTAGATGTAGTTCCTACTTCCTTGTAATGCATTGACTATGTTTTGAGATGGAGTTGATGTTTTCTCCTGTGAATTGTGCATTATTTTGATGTTTCATGCATGATGGGCTGCTAGTCTTGAGTTTTTAATTCCGTAAGGTGTCTAGATCGTCATTCGAGGATGATGTTCCCAATGGGGAGATAATGTAACATTCCAGAAACTTGTAAACTAAACTAGAGCCTAACGTAAGGGTTAGAGTCGTAAATAACTCTCGGTACTCAATATATATGTTTTTGGGTTTAAACGTCAAGGTACGATCCCCCAAGGACCAACCATGGGTCCTTGAGGAGGACCCAAAAATATGGCCCAAAACAGTCCACCCATGAGAAGGGACCCACGCCCCATGGGTGGGGGTCGTGGGTCAAGTCCCCAGAAAACATGCTGCCGAACCCAACCTACGGAACACCAGCATGCCACGTGAGTCCACTCATGGACCGTGGCAGTGGGGTTGTGGTTGGTCACTGAAACTGCCTTTTGGCAGTTGACTTTAGTGGTCTTTTAGGGTTTTCCTTTTAAATTAAATATTAAGTGGTGTCATTTTACACTAAATTAAACTAACTATATAAGGGTTTTAAGTCCCTAAACTAAGTCATCCAAATCTTAAATTCTAAATCCCAAATCAAAACCAACTTTTCTCCCCAAAACTCTCTCTCTAGAACTCCAAGGAAGAAGAAGAAGATCAAGCTAGGGTTTGAAGAAGAAGGACTTTTCACTCAATTTCGTTGGATTTCTTTACCAAGGTATGGTAGCTCTTCATCCATGGAGCCTCTCCAAAACCCCATATTTCAAAGCTAGAAATCCCAAAAGTTAGGGTTTTACTTCAATCTCATGGATTCCTTTCAAATTCGTTTTAAATGATTGAATTATGTTTTATTATGGATATATTGATGATTTTATATGCTTTTATGTTGAATTCCCCAAGAATCCATGAATTCTCCTAATTTCCCAAATTGGATCTCAAAGTGTGGGTATTGATTGATGCAAGTAGAATATTATAGAATTATGCACGTAGAAATTGAACTACTTGAATTATGATATCATTCATGTCTAATGTAGTAATTCTAGATTCATTGATGGAATATGATCTATGGTCCTTGAAGGACAAAATATGAGAATTATGCATGATTATGTATATTCATTATGAACACTTTGAGATTCAAGTGAATATGATTATGATCTAGTTGTTGTGTTGTTGGATGATTATCCTCATGTTCACATTTATGTATGAATATGATATGATGTGAAAGGTTTGTCACATGCAGTGATTCTAAGGTTGGAAGACTAGTCTCACCTATTGAATCTATGAGCTTTAGTAGGAGTGATGTTGGATCGAGTGTCAAGACATTCTTTCATTATTATAAACTAAAGTCAAGACCTAATATTAACTCCATGGTAATTAATGCTTCACACCGAGTGGATATTGATATAAGATGGAAGCCCTCAAATTAGTAGAGGCCAAGTTTCTAGGAGCAATCGCTTGGGATGGAAGCCCTCACGATAGTAGAGGCCGGGTTTTCTAGTAGCAATCCCCTTATCCCATAAACTATGTGCCCACATAGGTCTTTAGCTAGTGGATCCACCTAAGCTAAGAGTATGGTTCTACCTTAGGCAAGTAGGATAACCCCTTCTTGGTGTGGGGTAAACACCGGATTCCATGTTTAGCTCACATGGTCTATGTCGGTTAAGGCTTATGCCATTATGATAGTATGAACAAGAACATGAGATATGAACTATAGTTACTCAAGAAGCTTTACCTAGTATGGGTGGGATTATGGGATCTTATTCATGCATTGCACAAGTATGCTTTGAGGGTATTTATGGTATGTTTCCATTATGTTATGATGATCTATATGTTGAATATGACTTTGACTTATGCTTTTACACTAATCTTCATGATGATTCTGAAACTTGGTAAAGTGCATGATTTTCAACTAAAAGGTCCTTTTTAGCACGTTTCAAGGTTTTTATGCATGTCTATCATAATTAGTGCATTTTTGTATTAACCCATATTTTCCTACATTTTTCCAAAGTGTAGGGTCCGGTTCTTAAGGTGTTCATCATTTGATTCGAGCTTGGTTTTGACTATTCTCCTTGCTTGTGGTGAGTCCTCATGATTCGAGGATGGAAGATTCACTTTGAGTTTCATTTTTAGTATTTTATTTTTAAACTATGATGTATGGTTTGTGTCCCTTTTCATTTGGACTATTGTAATAGATGGCTAATTGAGACAAGTCTAGACTTCCGCTTTCTTTTATAAAGATTTTTGGACTTAAATGTGTTTTTACTCTTATTGTTCTATTGTTTTATGTTATGATATGCTAATTGGCTTACATGGTGCCTTTCGGGATTCTATGTGCCTTGTTACGTATATGAGGTACCATTGGGTCGTGACACATTAGTATATTGAATGTTAGTATGCAATATAGCCAAATAACAAATAATTGAAAGAAAGGAGTGCAATAGATAACAATGACTCAAGCTGAATGTAAAGAAATAAAGGAGCTAAATCATTTAAGAGCTTTACAAAATACTTAGATTATTTAAAGGTTTACAAAATACTTTCTCATCCCAAACTTGATTAACGTTTCAAACACACCTCTTCCAATTCTTGGTGCAAACGATCGAGTCACTATAAAACCCAACAAAGAGTTGGGGTCGAATCCCACAGAGAGCGGTATGTGTTCAAATTCAATTAGAAAGTGCAAACGTGGTCTAATCAGCCATAGGAATAGAAATTAACGAAAAATACATGAAACAAACTAAAAAGGGGTGAGACGAAGGTCAGATGGGGGGATTTTGGCTTGCAATTATCAACTATAAGGCAGTCACAAACACTTTGAAATAACAATAAGGAGAGGGATTTTAGGGATGTGATCTATTAAAGGCAAATTTTGATATATGGGTAATTGAAACTACCAGTAAACAACTAAAAATCAGTGAGTAGGCTAGACTATAAGGGATATAGCTTTCTCTCAAACAACTATCCCAAATCAGGTGATTTCTTTCGAACATCAACAAGCATGACAATGAAGAACAACCTACACCTTAATTAATATATTCTTTCAAGCTAGATGGGTAGGATTGGGCTTAGGATTCACTCTCTCGAGCTGAACCCAACTCAACCCAATACCTACAAATCATTAATCAATAATCGTAGTTCTAAAACCTCTCTCTCGAGCAAGCCAAGAACACAAAAATAGAACTGCATTTACAACTATAATTTATAAATTGAACCATAATTAATTATTAAACCCACTTTAATTTAGTATTTAAACTAGTAATAAACAATACCCATAAACTAATTCAACCCATAATCACATGATCACACCCCAAGAATTGGGGTTTTAGCCAAACATAATAAAAGAGTAAAAACGATTACCAAATCGATTAGCCATCAACTGGGTAAGAATAATTTAGCCTTTACAATGCTTTAATTTGCAGAAAATTCGAAACCCAATTGCAAAATCTCCAAATTGAATCCCCAAAATTCTTAAAGTCTAATGAGAAACTCTAAAAAAACTCAAAAGAAAAGTATTCTAAACTAATTCAGCCTAAGTCAACATACTAAATTAACTGTTCAAAATCTAATTTATAGTAGCCAAAAATAAGCCATGAAGGGCCATTGTGAGAAATAAGTCGGGTTCGCCGAACTACTCGGTGAACCGCCCATTGCTCTTGTCTATCGCCTTTTTACTTGGCATTCAGCATCCTCAAGTCCTGTAACTTTGGGGGGGATTTCTCTTAGCATCATAAAATTGCTAGGCGATTCGCCAACTGCCCCTTCTTGTCGCCAACTTAGTTTCTTCCCTTAGGGTTGGCACATTGGAACTTTTGGCGGTCAAATTAGCCACTTGGCGATTCGCCAAGTGCTTTTGGCGATCACCAGTGTTGCCTTTCTTCATATCTTCTGTTTGTTTTATCCCTTTTTGCCTTTTAGTGTCCTTACTTTGTTTCTCAATCCATATACCTGAAAATCAAGGATTTAACATCAGCTTATGGCACAAATTAAGCATTTGAGGACGCTAAATCTATATAAACAAAGCCCCAAATGAGTCCAAATCTCGGACTCATCAACACCCCTGACTTAAACGTTTTCTTGTCGTCAAGTAAAACTCAAGATCAACAGTTCAAAAAGGATGTCTCAAATAGTGTTGCATAAGACTCAACATGAATGCACACAACAAGGCTCAACTTACTCATGCAATGATCAATTGTGCACTCAAAGATTCAAATTGTGACTCACCATTACCAAAGGTGCTCAAGTTCACAATACTTGCTTCAAATGCAAGTTCAAGCTCAACAAAGGTACTCAAATGCCCTCACAAGAAAGACAATTCCTATTCACACAAAGTTCTTCAACAATTTATAGTTTCAGAATTACATACGACTCTCACACTCACAAAGATTAACACATGCATGACTTCACCCATAGGTTTGCCCTTATTTTCCAATTAACATTTGTTTCAGCTCACTCAAGATCACAAAGGTCTTTTCAAGGCTTGTAACGGGGCTGAGTGTGAAGGTATGGTCATTTAGGCTCAGTGGCTGCTACCTTCATGAAGTGTGGTCTGATCATCACTTTCTTGTTTTTCTTTACCATTTTCATAATGCTCATAATTCACCCCCATTATTCACTTCAAATGCACTACCGGATACCCCATTTCTTTTGCAACTTCAACTACTTTTTTTCACAACTTTTTCATTCTTTTTCTTGAATTTTTTTTTGTTTACATGGAGGGGTTCCATCTTTTTCAAAACCATTGCTCAAAGGGGGAATTTTTCACACTTCTTGATTTTCCTATTCTTTTCACCACACCCCAAACTTAGGATTTTGGACTAAGTTGGCTATTCAAACAAATCACACTTCATGAAAGCTATGGGTGAATGGATAAAGAGGGATCACAATTTTTTCAAGTTTCTTCCAAGAAAAGGATAAGGCTCAAGAGGGTTCAAGCAAGGTTCACACATCTCACAAAGTTGGCCACAAAAGAGGTATATTGTCAAATTGTTTCACTCTTTAAAATTGTTGCTTAAGATCATTTCAAGTGCTTGCATCACTTAGCCAACCGGATCAACGGGGCAAATTCTAGGTGTCTTCACACACAATGTTCAAGGTAATTTCATCACACAAGGAATTGGCATTAATATCAAACAAGACTCCACACTTTCTAGCTAGTGTGCAATGCTCATCACAAGAGACTCATTCGATATCCGGCTAGTCACAATGAGATGCTAAAAGTTCACACTTGTCTATGCAACTATATTGGCCTCATCGTAGCCACACATTCATTTCGTTCAATTAAGAGCACTATTCAAGTCATGGGTATTGATCATTACTGATACTCAAATTCTCACAAGAACAACCACAATCACAAACAATATAGGTGGCAATTTTTATTTTTAAAAATAGGTCAAAACCATTTCCATTCAAAACAAGGAGCCACAAGCTCAAGAATCCACAAGATTATGATCAAAACACAAATATAGCACATATATAGATCACAAAACCCAATATTCACAAATAAAATAGAAATACAAGAGGTAGGTATGGAAATACTTCACCCCACCCATAAAAGAAAAGCAATTGTTCTGAAATGCACCTAAAAAATAATCAATAAAACAACAAAGAGAAAGGTAAAAAGAATGATCCTGTCTACTCAATCACTTTGTCTGTCGGGGCATCAATGCCCAGGGTAACACTCTGGGACTGGGCATCAGTTTCCGATGCAACATCAACACTAGCTCCACTAGAGCCTGCCATGGAAGTATCTCTCAATGAGGCTTGTCGGGCTGTCTCGAACATGGAACCCTCTAAGTTGGCCAGATCCTCATACAAAACCGCATCTCACTCCCAAAGATGCTCCTAATCGGTCTCAGACTCAGCAGCATCAACATCCTCCATAATATCATCTCTGGTGGTAGCCGAAGATACCTTAACATAAGCTGGAATCTTAGCACTCGGATCATTACAGATCTCCATCGTCCCAAATAGCGAAGTGAAGTCTGTGCACTTCAGCTAGTCCACATCATTCCTCAACTCAAAAACATCGGCTTACAAAGTTGTAACCTCAGTGGAAACACCCTGCCCTCTCTCACAAACCTCAACTCTCGCTGAGAGGGCATCAATGGAAGCCTTGAGAGGAGTCAATGCAACAATAATAACTCTCTCAATCATCCAAGGCACCTCGATCTATAATCGGAAAGCCTGCACATCTGCAGAATGGGCTAGGCGGATAAAAATGGGCTCGCCGACCTGTTTTGTGAGTCACCGATTAAGCAATTGGCCCCCCGAGTTTTACAGACTTCCACTTCAGGTTTTGTGAGTCCAACGACAGTCCAAGTTGGGCTCACCGACCTTTTTGGCAAGTCGTCAACCGAACATTTAGCCCGTCAAACCTCCTATTTTCCAACACACTTCACTATTCAACTTTCAAAATCAATACCCGTTATTCAAAATCAAACTTTAAAGCATTAAGAACTTGGGTTGCCTCCCAAGAAGCGCCTTAGTTAACATCGTGGCATGACGGAAGTACCCATTCAAGCTTCATTTTTGGGGTTTGCCATTGTATCACTAGGCAACCCCCCTTGTTGTCTTGGATTCAAATGTGACAAAATTTGACCCATTTAGGTCTCCAGCTGCTTAATAGAGACTGAGTGAGAGGTTACCGTCTGATTGAGAGTCGAGACATCCTCTTTCATTTCTTTCAATACTTTATCGGACACTTCAACCTTGTTGAGAATGCGTGAGAGCATTCTTTCGTACGACCACCCTCAAATTCCTTGGGCTTTTGACGCTCATAGGGAGGAACATACCTATCCTTCTCCCATTCTCTTTCCTTTCATGTGGCGTTGCGATCACGCCAATATCTGTCACCGTTTCTCCAGCCCTCATCTCTATTCCAAACTTGATTACCACCCGATCTTGGGTAGTTTGCACGATAACCTCCTCCTTGATTGCCTAGGAAGTTCACTTTCTCATTGTACAACGCTTCAAATTGTGCCTCATCAGGGTGTACTCCACCAACACCCACAACACCAACACTCTTTGTACCAAAACCAATGACATTTTTAGCCAAGATATCCAGCTGGGTCATTATTTTGGCCATATTTTGGTCTCTCTCTTAATCTTTCTCGATCTGCTCTTTTGTCATTCTAAAATTAAGAGGAGAGACTTGGTCCGCACAAGTGTACCATGCCCTATTGATCTTCTTCATGCAATCAAGGAGTTGGGATGCTACTGCATTGGGTTGTTACATTATATCACCGGGAACAAGTTGATCAACAAATCGTTTGTTCACCGAGTTGAGGCTCCTATAGAAGTATTGCAGCAACACATTATTGGGCAATCTATAAGTTGGACATTGCAGCACCAACTTCTTAAATCTCTGCCACGTCTCGTGGAATGGCTCACCCTCCAAGTGTTTGAAACCTTGGATACTATCCCTAAGTATCATCATCTTTGATGGAGGAAAAAATCTCACTTGGAATACTATGATCAGCTCCATCCAAGAAGTGATGGAATCTCTTGGCAACTCACCCAACCACTTACTAGCCTCGCCCATAAAAGAAAATGGGAACAACCTGAGACGGACTGATTCTTGCGATATGTTCTTAAATGAGAACGGTCCACATACATCCACAAAATTCCTCATATGCTCATGGGGATCCTCATAAGCCAGCCCCCCAAAATAATCCTTTCAATTGCAGGAGGTGAAGCATGATGCTTGTGATGTGAAAAACAACGTTTCTTTCCGCCGGGGTAATCGAATGGCTCCAACACCACCCATTTGGACTGGGTCATTGATGTTTGGGTCATTGACATCATTGAGGTTTCCTACATCATCTTGGTGGCCCACTTGGCTACCATTACTTCCATCTCTTCCTCTGTTTTAACACAAGCAATACAAAACCAAAACTAAAATAAGTTGATTCAACTATAACTAGAAAGATCACAATTCAACTTCACTAAAAGAATTTTAAACAACACCACTCCCCAGCAGTGGCGACATTTTTTATTAACGTTTCAAACACACCTCTTCCAATTCTAGGTGCAAATGATCGTTAGTCAGTATAAAACTCAACAAATAGTTGGGGTCGAATCCATCAGAGAGCGATACGTGTTCAAATTCAATTAGGAAGTGCAAATATGGTCTAATTAGCCATATGAATAGAAATTATCGAAAAATACATGAAACAAACTAAAAAGGTGTGAGACGAAGGTCAGATGGGGGGATTTTTGCTTGCAATTATCAACTATAAGGCAGTCACAAACACTTTGAAATAACAATAAGGAGAGGGATTTTAGGGATGTGATCAATTATAGGCAAATTTTGATATATGGGTAATTGAAACTACCAGTAAACAACTAAAAATCAATGAATAGGCTAGACTATAAGGGATATAGCTTTCTCAAACAACTATCCCAAATCAGGTGATTTCTTTCGATCATCAACAAACATGACAATGAAGAACAACCTACACCTTAATTAATCTATTCTTTCAAGCTAGATGGGTAGGATTGGGCTTAGGATTCACTCTCTCGAGCTGAACCCAACTCAACCCAATACCTACAAATCATTAATCAATAATCGTAGTTCTAAAACCTCTCTCTCGAGCAAGCCAAGAACACAAAAATAGAACTGCATTTACAGCTATAATTTATAAATTGAACCATAATTAATGATTAAACCCACTTTAATTTAGTATTTAAACTTGTAATAAACAATACCCATAAACTAATTCAACCCATAATCACATGATCACACCCCAAGAATTGGGGTTTTAGCCAAACATAATAAAAGAGTAAAAACGATTACCAAATCCATTAGCCATCAACTGGGTAAGAGTAATTTAGTTTTTACAATGCTTCAATTTGGAGAAAATTCGAAACCCACTTGTAAAATCTTCAAATTGTCTCTCCAAAATTCTTCAAGCCTAATGAGAAAATCTGAAAAACTCAAGAGAAAAGTATTCTAAACTAAATCAGCCTAAGTCAACATACTAAATTAACTTTTCAAAATCTAATTTATAGTCCCCAAAAATAAGCCATGAAGGGCCATTGTGCGAAATAAGTCGGGTTCGCTGAACTACTCTGTGAACCGCCTATTGCTCTTGTCTCTCACCTTTTTGCCTTGACATTCAACATCCTCAAGTCTTGTAACTTTGGACGATCTCTCTTTGCATCGTGGAAATCTTCGATGATTCGCCGACTACCCCTTTTTATCGCCGACTTGGTTTCTTCCCTTAGGGCTGGCACACTGGAACTTTAGGCGGTCAAATTATCCACTTGGCGATCACTAGGCTTGCCTTTCTTTATTTCTTCCATTTGTTTTGTCCCTTTTTCCCTGTTAGTGTCCTTTCTTTGTTCCTCAATCCATATACCTAAATATTAAGGCTTTAACACCAGTTTATGGCATAAATTAAGCATTTGAGGACACTAAATCTATATAAACAAAGCCTCAAATGAGTCCAAATCTCGAACTCATCAGAACTCAACATAATAAGTGATATATTAAAATACACTTTAACTATATTGAGAGATTTTCTAACCGGCAACCATCACTTTGAGCTACATGATGATACAACGTCTCGCCCACGCTGCCAGAACTTTCCTATACCTTTCCAGGATATAGGACGCCTCAACTAAGTGGATCCACTAAGATCTTCCTGAAGACACTTATGATTAATCTAAAAAGTATGATCCTCTAACCATGTTGGCATACATGGCTTATGAGGAATGTGAGTTGTCTGAACTCATCCTCATATCGGTGCTCAATACTACTCCCAATAATATATACTCATGCTAAATGTTTAGAAACATACTCTTCCTTTGGTTTAAGATAAATGCTCAAACTATCCTCTTAAAAGAGGTAACTTATCTTGATATATCTTTGAACTCATAACTTATATAGAAATCAAAGTATCTCTTTTATCAATGTAAAAACTGATACCTTTGGGAATACTCAGTTCCCTTATACTCTTACTCAATACATACATGAAAACTCTTTATAAAAAATTTATCAAAATGATATTGTTATATGATATTTGATGACTCGGGAAGTCATACTCTATAAATATTGATGACGTATCTAGATACCATATTGCTTAAAAATTGATGACATACTCGATTGTCAACTAATCATGTTTTAGATAACACTTTTCTCAATACTCATCTTTACTTCCTCAATGTAACGACCCGAGAGCACCCCCTAGTCGTTACCGGCGTATTCGACCTTGAAGAGGACTTATACAAGCCCTTAGCATTCATCATGGCATATATCATAGAATAAAATCATGGAAAATTTAAAACTTTTTCTATGGAAGTTCAACTTCACTTCATATACGAAGAATAGAATCTAACTTCATCACAATGTACCATCTTAAATTAGAAGTATCGAAAATGGGACTTAGCCCTTACATCAATAAGAAGTCTTGAAATAGAAAAGTACAATAATGTCTTTCAACATAAGCAAAGGACTAAACATAGAAGCTAGATCATAGGGTCTTGTCCTCGGACTTAAGGACTCACCAACTTGGGGAAGCAACTCCAAGTGTCTTGAGAAGTAAGCTTGAATCTTCAACGGCCCGAACCTAAATGTTGGGGAAAAGGGAGAAAATATGGGTTAGTACAACACACGTACTAAGTATGGCTACTATGCATAAAAACCAT